>JABYQR010000193.1:0-86207 GCA_022592445.1 Cytidiella melzeri | reverse complement strand
GGAACTCTGAAAAGGTTACATCCGCAAATCAAAAAGTCCGATTGCAGCACCTGTGTTCTTTGTCAAGAAGAAAGATGGCTCGTTGCGCCTTGTGCAAGACTACCGAAACCTGAACGACATCACGGTGAAAAACCGGTACCCCATACCTTGCATCAACGACTTAATCAATTCGTTAAGCAAGGCTAAGGTCTTCTCCAAGATTGATCTTAGATGGGGATACAATAATGTTTGCATCCGAAAGGGTGACGAATGGAAGACGGCGTTCATCACACACCGTGGCCTTTTCGAAGCCAAGGTGATGTACTTCGGTTTCAGCAACGCACCTGCAACGTTCCAAGCCATGATGAATGAAATCCTGAGTGATTTGATTTTAGAAGGACATGTCATGGTGTATCTCAACAACATCCTCATCTTCACAGAAGACAAGAAGGAGAACCGTCACATCACACAGGAAGTGCTCAAGCGTCTACGCAAGAACGATCTATTTGCCAAACCGGAAAAATGCTTTTTTGAAAAAGATTGCATTGAGTAGCTAGGCATGATCATTTCTCATGGACATATTGAGATGGATCCAGCCAAACTCACCGGAGTTACTGAGTGGCCGCGACCTGAAAAGGTTAAGCAAGTCCAAGCCTTCTTAGGCTTTGCCAACTTCTATTGGTGTTTCATTAAGGACTTTGCTAAACATGCGAAACCGCTCACTATTCTTACAAAGAAGGACCAATCCTGGATCTGGAAAGATGATCAGGAACAGGCCTTCCAAAGTCTGAAACAGGCTTTTACGTCAGCACCCATTCTGAGGATACCAGATGACGAAAACCCTTTCCGTCTGGAAACAGACACTAGCGACTTCGCTACAGGAGCGGTACTATCACAACTGGATCCAGCTGACAAGCTGTGGCATCCAGTAGCCCTCTACTCTAAATCACTCAACGTCCATGAACGTAACTATGAGATATACAATAAAGAGTTGTTGGCTATTATCCGCGCCCGGAAGAGTATTGTCAACATCTGGAGGGACATCCAATTACCGTAGAAATATGGTCAGATCACCAAAACCTGACATATTTCAGGAATGCCCAGAAGCTGACTCGGAGACAAGCGCAATGGGCGTTATACCTCACGCAATTCAATTTCGTGCTTCGGCACAAACCCGGAAAGACCATGCTTACCGCAGATCCTCTGTCCAGGAGGCCAGATCATGAAGAGGGGGTAAATTCCGATAACAAGGACAAAATTCTCCATAAACCTGAGTTTTTTGCCATCTCTGCTATTGAAAACTCTCATGACTTGCCTATCAACGATGATGAAATCCTAAGACGGGTCAAGGAAGCACTCATGAACAACGAAGTTACCAAGGACTATCAGCAGTTACTTAACTCTGGTCCTAGAGAGTTCAAGAAATCATTAGAGGAATGGAATTTTGAGAACAGATTACTCCTATAACATGGAAAAGTCTACATCCCCAAAGATCAGAAATTAGATCTGAGATGCCAAATCATCCAGATGCATCACGATCTACCTTCTGCCAGACATCCTGGCAGATGGAAAACGTACGAACTGATCTCGAGAAACTACTGGTGGCCAGGTTTAACCACCAATGTCAAGAAATACGTGACAGGCTGTGACACATGTCAGTGGATGAAGACTCGTCCGCAACAGCCTTACAGACCACTCATCCCTAATCCGGTTCCGGCAGAACCATGGGATATCATGACTGTCGACTTGATTACTCAGTTATCGGAGTCTGATGGCTTCAATGCTATCTGCGTAGTTGTAGACCGCCTCACTAAAAGGGCGCACTTCTTCCCTATTGTAAACGAGTTCTCAGCAAAAGATCTTGCAGCTCTACTCTATGAGAGAGTCTGGACCCTTCACAGGTTACCTTTGCAAATCATTTCCGACCGAGGTCCACAATTTGCAGCAGATTTATTCCAGGAATGGTGTAAAATGCTAGGGATAGAATCTACAATGACTACCGCATATCATCCGCAGACTGATGGTCAAACTGAACGAGTTAATCAAACGCTCGAACAGTACCTGCGTTGTTACGTTGATCAACTACACGACAACTGGGCTAGACTGCTCAGCTGGGCTGAGTTTGCATACAACAATGCAGCGCACGAGGGAACTAAGCACTCACCTTTCTACCTCAAATATGGCAGACACCCTAGAGCTGGTCCAACGCTCACTAAGGACCTGAAAAGGTCTGACATGAATGACATCATGTGGAACCGCTTGCAAGCTCAAGAGCATGCTAAAGCGGCGTTACAACTTGCGGCTGAACGCATGAAATGGTACTATGGCAAGCACGTTCAGAAGGTCCCCTTCAACGAAGGCAATCAGGTCATGCTAGATCTGAGAGACTACCAAAAATCTGGACATAAGCTGTCAGCCAAGTACTATGGCCCATTCAAGATTGCTGAAAAGCTCTCGCTGGTCACATTCAGACTGGAATGGCCCAAACGTTCACCAAGGATACACCCTGTATTCCATGCAAGCAAGTTGGTACCGTACAACGAACCTGAATTCAAAGGCCAAAAGCTGGAGATGCCTCCGCCAGATATCATCGACGGAGAAGAAGAATACAAAGTCGAGAAGATTCTCAAGTCAAGACGTACAGGTCGTGCCAAAAAGCTTCAGTATTACATATGCTGGAAAGGCTACGGACCAAACGACGACACGTGGGAACCTGTAAAAAACATCATGCACGCTCAAGAAGCGATCAAGATATTCTACGACAATCATCCCCGAGCTATTCGCTCAGCTACGATTTACTGTGTATAAAGTTACGAACAACACACCAAGGATCATTCACAATCCAATGACGCAACCGAGGAGGGTACGGACTAGACTACCATCAGCCAATGTGACACGGAGACGGGGTTCGACGTGACAGACAGGGACACGGTGTGGATATCGACGAGGAGGTGGTGGCAGGCGTGTAGCACAGTGCTCTCACCAGCTATCAGACTTTATACAAGTATCTAGCCCAGTAAAGACCAAGTTAGTATTGGGTACTACTAGCTATGTAGTACAGGAGGGGTTTGCTTACCTAGCCCAGTAAAGACCAAGAGGTCGAGATGGGGGCTAGGAGCGTACATGTAGCTGCTTATATAGACTTCAGGGACCTGCTCACAGACCATGTTGAGGGCAGGCTTTGCAAGAAGTCATGTGAACGAAGAACAAAAGAACTACCTAAAGGAGAACAATAGCTATTGTCTAGACCTTGCCAAGAACTCTACTCGTGAGAGAATCTATCTAAAAGGAGACCAACTATTGTATTCCATTCCCACACCTGTGAGAACATTCTTCCATAAAGAGAACAATAGGGAAAGAACAAAAGGAGCCCATGTGAATGGTATCTATGACGTCAAACCCTAGCTATGGGCTGAGCCATGTGGTTGTAGCCATGTGGTCTTACTTAAGCTAAGTCACATGCCAGTGTGACGTAGTAGCAAGTAATGTGACCGTGAGGAGCGTCTAAGCCACGTGATACGGGCGCTTAATAGACGTGTGCAGAGAGGGTTGCAAGCTAGGTTTCAAGCCATAAACTAGAGGTAAAATGCGAAAAATAAGGGCTAGTCGGGCCATCCACGACACAATGAGGTGTGAACCCCGTCAGGGGCGTTGGTAGAAGCCGCTAGTGTCATGGATGGCCTGACTAGCCCTTAATTTTCGCAATTTACCTTTTGTCTTTATCTCTAAAACTCCGGGCTGCAGCTCAGTTGCAACCTTCTCTGCATAAACTCCCTTTTCACATCTATTAAGCGCCCGTATCACGTGGCTTAGATGCTCCACACGGTCACATTACTTGCTACTACGTCACACTGGCATGTGACTTAGCTTAAGTAAGACCACATGGCTACAACCACATGGCTCAGCCCATAGCTAGGGTTTGACGTCATAGATACCGTTCACATGGGCTCCTTTTGTTCTTTCCCTATTGTTCTCTTTATGGAAGAATGTTCTCACAGGTGTGGGAATGGAATACAATAGTTGGTCTCCTTTTAGATAGATTCTCTCACGGGTAGAGTTCTTGGCAAGGTCTAGACAATAGCTATTGTTCTCTTTTAGGTAGTTCTTTTGTTCTTCGTTCACACGGCTTCTTGCAAAGCCTGCCCTCAACATGGTCTGTGCGCAGGTCCCTGAAGTCTATATAAGCAGCTACATGTATGCTCCTAGCCCCCATCTCGACCTCTTGGTCTTTACTGGGCTAGGTAAGCAAACCCCTCCTGTACTACATAGCTAGTAGTACCCAATACTAACTTGGTCTTTACTGGGCTAGATACTTGTATAAAGTCTGATAGCTGGTGAGAGCACTGTGCTACACGCCTGCCACCACCTCCTCGTCGATATCCACATCGTGTCCCTGTCTGCCACGTCGAGCCCTGTCTCCGTGTCAGCTAGAGTCACTCGGAATTGCTTAGGCACCCTCTTGACAATGGTGAAAAAGTGGACTCAATGACCAAGGTGTTCGTTCAAAACTCTTTGCACAGAGTTCAAAGCAAGAAGGGTGGGTAATGTCACAGATTTTCAATGTTTCTACAAGACTTGCCTTACCAGGCAACAGTATTATTGGGAATATTTAAGCGCTTGTCAAGTGCTTATCCAGCGCTTATCCGGTGTCTCTTTAGGTGCTTATCCAGCGCTTATCTGGCGCTTATCAGGTGCCTATTCTGGCACTTATTCTCAGTGCTCATCAATTGATGCACTGATGCGCCTCCTGTCTCTGATGTGCTGATGCACTCCTTTCCTTATCTGTGTATCACATGATAGAACTCTCTGGAACATTGTGGAACATGCTGGAACTATGATGTCATAGTATAGAACATTCCATTAGATGATGTCATAGTTCTTAGAACCTTCTGGAAAAGTCTAGCCTTGTCTTAGAACAAGCTAGAACAAGTCTAGCCTTGGAACTGGGTCATGGGGTCAGGTCATGGGGACAATTGCTATTGGTTGATTATTGAAGTGGCACCACTAGGGCATAGGGCATGCTTAGTAAGGTAGATTACTTCGCTTACTCATGTAGGTATTAGGGGTCTTAGGGTAGTACCTGGGGTCCTCCCCTTCATGTATATATAGAGGCACTCCTGAGGGCATATCCCCTCAGTCTTATCCACTCTGTTGATAAAGGACTACCTTGTACTCTCCAGTACTTTGCTCACCACATCTCTTACTCTCCATATCTCTATCTCCCCTTCAAGTTAACCACTTATCTATCTGGTGAGTGTAACCTTAACTGTTACAATAAGTGCTCAAAAATGTAAAAGCTTGGACAGTGGGAACATCATCAGAATAACACTATCTACTAGCTACAACCACTATTCTTAGCCAAGCTAATTGCCAAAGTTGTTGCTGTTAACAAAAGAAAATCAAATACCAAGTATTATGGACAAGTTGGTAACAAGAATTGTCACTAGTAACAGAATTACTTGAGAAAGTAAGCAGTTTGGTCAAGTCACCAATGAAAGCTGTTGAAAGTGAGTATTCTGAGTATATCAGTACTGAAAGTTGTTACTGGTAACAAGATTACTTTACTTATACAAGTGAGTATTCTGGGCAGGTTGGTTACAAAAGCTGGGACCAATAACAAAATTATCTCATCAAAAGGTCCCATTCAAGTCACTAATGAAAGTGGCTGCTGGTCAAAAAATTAATCATGTAAGTATTCCAAGCTTATTAGTAATAAGCTTGTTTCTAGTGACAAAATTACTTGGAAGAGGAGGTAGTGTATTCTGGACCTCAAGCCAGGCCAAATGCATCACTATATCCTACATCTTTGTTCTAATGAAAGTTTTATCCACTGTATCATTCAAAATTCTGAGCCACAGAGAATAACAAGAGGCACAACTTACTTACTAGTTGAAGGCTTGTTCAAATCCCTCTTTGCTATGATTCCAGACCACCTCTTTGTTTAACTCATGCAGCAGTCAGACTATCTCCAATAATCAGACTGAGCAAAGTCTAATCTCCATTCTGTTTTTGCATCTTGACAAGTAGTCATTACTGGTGTCTTTATTACCGTATGCAGAACACAGCCTGCTGTTGTGATGAAGATGTGGCAGTTCAGACATTGACATAATACATGTAACATATTGCTAGACTGTTCCCCTACACTCTTGGTGATAATCAATCAGTGTCACAACATAGCCTTTGACAATCAAAACATCCTACAGACAGGAGCTGATTCAAGACATCTCCCACCCCTATATTCTTGAAGCACGGAAGTGTGTTTTAGCATCAGCACTGCACATGAGCCACATAAGATATTAATCCCCTTGTCACCATCCCTGTACCTCAGTACTTCTCCCTTCCCGCAGGTCTTCTCATCATTTCAGTGCTGGTCAGTAAGTAAACAATTGTCCTGTGTTGCATTTACCTTGGGTCACTGTATTGACATTGTCCTTACAGCTAGCATTCTTGCTTTCTGTCCAAACCGTATCCAAGTCACTTTTCCACATCCTTAACCGTCATGCGGTTCTCAACCTCTCTCATCTTGTGCACAGCCATCACTGGTGCATTCCATACAATGACTGTATCTGCTGCCCCGCACTATGGCAGTGGCCTAGAATCCAAGCATTCAATTTCCTCCACCAATTTCGGCAAGTTCTTGGAGGGACGGGCATGGGGAAAAGTACAATCAGGCTTCTCGAGAATGGGCAACCGACCTTCTGGTCTCAAGCAGGCTACAGGCCCACACATGACAGGTGACTTTCTCAGTTTGCATGTTGTACATGAACTTGATCTCACCTTTGGGGTCCTCCCAGATATGCCCCAGATCCCAAAACTGTTACAAGGAAAGCTGGCATCTGATGAGTATTAATGGCTTTTCAGCTCCGGCTCACGGACTAGTAGTTACCGGACTCTCTTTTGTTTTCCGTATATGGTCGCTCTATTGTTCTTTCTTCACGCGGACACATCTGTATCACAGATTTTCCTTTTTGGGTCGCCTGAGGGCTCTGTCTTATATACCTTCGCCCCCGCTCCTGACACTCCATCGTGCTCTTTCTCTTTCGCACCTGGAGTGAGTATTCTTTGTTGTCCCTCACATATGCAATATGCTCACAGCCTGTACCTGTAGTTAACTCGCTTCGCTCGTGTGTCTTAGGTACAGTCATTATGCAATCGTGCTCTTTCTCTTTCGCACCTGGATTAACTTGCTTCGCTCGTGTGTCTTAGGTCTTTACGACGGCAAGTGGGATTACGACTGCGCATCCATCTCTGCCTCTAGACGTGTTGAATTCATTCGACCGGCTTTAGGTTATGAGCCCCGCCTGACTCTAATCCACACTCGTCGTTCACCTTATCGCGCCCATCTGCGCTTCGCTCCGATCAACGTCGACACACGACTCCAGGTTTCTATATCCACATCCTTAACGTCCTACCAACATGTCGAGCACCACACCTCCCACAGGTGGTTCGGCATCGTCTGGCCCTGCTGGGTCCACTCCTGCCTCTGCAGGTCCCTCTGCTGCTGGTTCGTCGTTCGTCAAGAACACTTCCAGCAACTCCTCGTTCATCAAACTCGACTCGCTGCCTAAGCTGACTGGTGCCAACAACTGGAAGGAATGGAACATGCTGTTCATCCAGTTCCTCAAGACGCAAGCCGCGTCTGGCATGGTCAATCCTTCTCTGGTCAAGCCCGCGTCCACCGACACGGACTACAACGACTGGTGCAAGGCCGACGCCAACGTCACTCTGGTTCTCCTCGCGACCGTCGATAGCTCTCTCCACCATCTCTTCGACCTCGAGACCAACTCCGCCGCCGAGATCTATGCTAAGCTTAAGGCCAACTACTCCGCCTCGACCACTCTCTCTGCGTTCCTCAAGTTCAAGCAATAATTCCTTCACACGATCGACGGCTCACGCCCTCTCGTTGAACAGCTTGAAGAACGTGGTCGTCTCTGGCAGGAAGTTGACGCCTCCGGCATCCTTGACGACAAGGAACTGCTCAAGATCTTTGGTCTCCTCTCGGTACTCCCTGACTCCTTCGCCAACATCGTCGAGTCCATCCTCGCTGTCACCGCGCCAAAGGACTTGAAATACGACGACATCCGATCGCGCCTCATCGACGAGGCTAAGCGAAAGGAATCGCCTTCAGTCTCTGCGGTCAAGTTCAACAAGTCTTCGGCTTCGTCCTCGTCGGGCAAGTCAAAGAAGCAGTGCGGGTTCTGCAAGTACAAGGGTCATACAGAGGACGAGTGTCGTAAGAAGAAGGCTGCCATTGAGGAGGCAAGGAAAGGGGGAAAAGGAGGAAAGGACAAGGGGAAGAAGGAATCTTCTGGGTCACCATCATCGTCTAACGGTTCTGCTGCTGTACATGTAGTCTCCGCTGAGGACTCCACGTCCGAAGCCGCCAACGTCGCAAATATAGATGTTATGTTTTATGCTTCGGGTGAAACACCCTGGATGCTCGACTCAGGCTGTACGAGACACATCACCAACAACCTCAACGACTTCCACAACTACAAGCCATTTGCTACGCCGTCGTTTGCGACATTAGCTGATGCTTCGAAGACTTCAATGTCTACGCTTGGGTCTGGGAGCGTACGTGGATCCGTACACGTTGATGGAAAGCAGCTCACAGCGCAGTTTGACAACGTCTTATACTGCCCGGGCATCGCCTACCGACTCATTTCGATTTCCTGTCTTGACTCCAAAGGATTCTCTACCGTTTTCACTGGCGGTAAAGCACGGATACACAAGAATGATACCACCTACGGCATAGGTACTCTCAAGGGCGGCCAATACTGGTTGGGACTTCGCGTCTCTTCTTCGTCGGTTGCCTCCTCCACGCACACGCACTCGTCACCCATCGACCTTGTACACCAACGCTATGGTCACCTGAACTGGGAAGCACTACAGAAGCTACGCTCTGACGACTCCCCGGTGACAGGTCTGACTATCGACGAGAAGACTCCTCGCTCTGAACACGCATGCGAAGGTTGTCAACTCGGCAAGGCCACACGACGCACATTCCATTCATCCTCGACACCTCGCACGGACAAACCTTTCGATCTCATCCACACTGACTTGGCTGGACCTATGCAGAACTCTTCTGTAAACAGCGGACACCTCTACATGCTCACGTACATCGACGACTGCTCTGACAATGTCTGGATTTATTTCCTGAAACACAAAGACGAACAGGAGCAGAAGTTCGAGGAGTTCCGTCAGCTGTTCAAAACTCAGTTCGAGAGGGATATCAAGATTCTTCGCTCTGACAGGGGCGGTGAATACCAGTCGAAGCGCTTCGTGCAACGATTGAAGGATCTTGGCATTGTTCATCAGCGCACCACCCCGGATACACCACAACAAAACGGCAAGGCTGAGCGTTTCAACCGCACCATCATGGAGGCTGCGCTCTCTATGCTTTACGCCGCCGGGATGTCCAAAGGATTCTGGGAAGAAGCCGTGAAAACCGCCGTGCATGTGCGCAACCGAGCACCCAAACGGTCTCTGGATTGGAGGACACCATTCGAGATTATCACTGGCTCCAAGCCGGATGTTTCATACTTCCGTGTTTTTGGTTGCCTCGCCTATCGCCACATTCACAAGGATCATCGCAGGAAGCTCGATGCTCACGCTCAGCCTCTTGTGCATGTTGGGTATGAAGCGGGTTCTAAAGGTTACCGCTTATGGGACAAACATACTCATAGGATCGTCTCGAGTACTGACGTTGTATTCGACGAACTGATCTTTCCTAACCGTCCTTCACCTCCTACTCAACCAACTTCGAGCATTCCAACCTCTCCGCCGACCACGTACGATCTTGAACTTTCACTCCCTTTAACGCCATCTTCGCAGCCGGCTACTACCACGTCGCAAGTGCCCCCAACTCAACAACCACCTCCTCCTGACGCAACATCCACGTCGGCTCCTACGCCTTCACGGATACCGCGTCCCTCTACTCCTATTCCTAGTTTGTCCACATCTGCTGAACCAGAGCCTAGCTCTTCATCCACGCCACTCTCGCCTTCCAGACGGAAAGGCCCTCCTGTCGTACATTCTCCCAAACTCGAGCCAAATCCCAATCGTCTTCCGGCCGCTTCTCCACATGACTACCTTCCATTCTCCAACCCAGCTCATGCTGGTGTTACACGTCGTTCACAACGCACTGTTGTACCTCGTGATGCGAAGCGTCTCCAGTCTATGTGGGCTGCTACTGAACAAGAGATTGAGGAGACGACTCGGGCTCGCGGTAACAAGGTCCCCTACAAAGGCAAAGGCAAAGCGAAAGCTGACGCCGGCGCTGTCCTCTCTGACGAGCAGGTCGTCATGCTGGCAGCGGCAGTTACGCCTCAGGGGGAGCCTCGTACCTATCGGCAGGCTATGGGTTCACCGGATCGAGATGACTGGCGTGCAGCTATGGAGGCCGAAATCAAAGGTCTCCAGGACACTGGAACATGGAAACTAGTCGATTTGCCACCTGGTCGCAAGGCGATCAAGAGCAAATGGGTTTACAAACTCAAACTCGACAAGGACGGAAATGTTGATCGTTATAAGGCACGTCTGGTAGCCAAGGGTTTTGAGCAAGTTCAAGGCATCGATTTCACAGACACCTTCGCTCCCGTCGCCCGTCTGGAGTCTTGGCGATACCTCGTTGCCTTGGCAGCTATTCTGGACTGGGAAATTCACCAGATTGACTTCCAACAAGCCTATCTGAACGGATCTTTGGACGAGGAGGTTTACATGGAGCAACCTGAAGGGTTTGTACTGGATGAAGGCAAAGTATGCCGCCTTCATAAGGCAATCTATGGCCTAAAGCAAGCAGGACGCCAATGGTTCCTCACGCTTAAGGCATGCCTCGAAGAACTCGGCTTCGTCTGTTACGACACAGGTGATGTCGCTATTTTCACTCGTCAACGAGGGGGAGCCCTCCAAATTATTGTTTGCTACGTCGACGATCTCACTATTATGGGGAACAGTCTCACCCTCATCAAGGAGACCAAGGACGCTCTTCGTCGCCATTTCGATCTCAAAGACTTAGGCGAGCTCAAGCACTATCTCGGTATCCGTATCACTCGGGATAGGGGGAGTCGTCTCATCTACCTCGACCAAGAGGTCTACATCAATTCCGTTCTCAAACGCTTCCAGCATGAGGACTCCAATCCTGCTTCCACACCGCTTCCAACCGGTATCCAGTTGGTACACAATGAAAATCCCAAGGAGCAGTGCGACCCAGCACTTATCCACACCTACCGCAGCGTACTTGGCTCACTCATGTACGCCTCCCTTGGAACTCGACCTGACATCTCGTACGCTGTTGCGAAGCTCTGTCAATACCAGTCCAACCCCTCGCAGTTGCATCTCCGCGCTGCATATCATGTCCTTCGCTACCTTCGCGGTACATCCAGTCTCCGACTTTGTCTAGGCCATAATGACGAAGGCGTTGACGATCTTGTCGGTTACACCGACGCCGACTTTGCCGGCGACTTAGACGACTCGCTCTCCACCTCTGGCTGGGTTTATTTCCTTGGCTATGGCGCTGTCTGCTGGTCCTCGCGCAAACAACGTTCTGTGGCGAAGTCTACCTTCGACTCAGAATACTTTGCGGCTCACGAAGCTTGCGAGCAACTCAAGTGGTTGAAGATTCTCACTGATCAAATTGAGCAACCTCTTCCTCTACCTGTCGTCCTTCATTGCGACAACAAGAGTGCTGTAGACGCTTCCAAGTCCACCCACGTGAAGCATCGCTCAAAACATACTCGCGTCACTGCGCACGCTGTTCACGAATGCGTCACCGAAGGCCTCGTTGAATTGGTTCGAATCCCTGGAGTTGACAACCCCGCTGACATCTTCACCAAGTCTTTACCGGCTGAAGCTCACGTTCGTCACTCTGAGTCCTTAGGGCTCGTCCAGTTTCACCTCGCTGAGGGGGAGTAATGGCTTTTCAGCTCCGGCTCACGGACTAGTAGTTACCGGACTCTCTTTTGTTTTCCGTATATGGTTGCTCTATTGTTCTTTCTTCACGCGGACACATCTGTATCACAGATTTTCCTTTTTGGGTCGCCTGAGGGCTCTGTCTTATATACCTTCGCCCCCGCTCCTGACACTCCATCGTGCTCTTTCTCTTTCGCACCTGGAGTGAGTATTCTTCGTTGTCCCTCACATATGCAATATGCTCACAGCCTGTACCTGTAGTTAACTCGCTTCGCTCGTGTGTCTTAGGTACAGTCATTATGCAATCGTGCTCTTTCTCTTTCGCACCTGGATTAACTCGCTTCGCTCGTGTGTCTTAGGTCTTTACGACGGCAAGTGGGATTACGACTGCGCATCCATCTCTGCCTCTAGACGTGTTGAATTCATTCGACCGGCTTTAAGTATGGCACTGTAATAGAGATGATGAGGACAGATCCTAGTTCTGCCACTGAAGAGGAGAAGGCTCACATGTCAAGGAAACTTGGTTATCTATTTCAGGTACAACATAAAAACGAGAAAGTATACAATTTGCTGCTTAAGTTACATGGTAAAAGCAAGTGGAAAAAGTACCCGAGCCCAGGTGGCCGAGCACTACGCTTTTAGTGGGTGGGGAAAGTCTTAGGTTCTGGGTTGTTTTGTTTTGTATAAGGTACTCTGCCAGATTCTCTAGTGTCACCATGTACAAGCTCTACCTGTTTTTGTTAACGTTAATGAAGGCCACATCTTTGAGACTCTAACTGCCACTATAAGTCTGTAGTAGTTCAAGTTACGCAGCAGATTAGTCCTTGCAGTTGATGTTACACACAAAATCAGAGAAACTGGGTTTCAGATTGGGTACAAATATGTGTGATACGTAGCATGAATGTTATGAGAGCTCGAGGGCTAGCGGTAAGTACAGCGCAGTAAATAATCAGTTGGGGTAATGGTACTCGAATGCGATACAAGACTCGGAGCATACGTGGTACAGGATGGGAAACGATGAAGCACGTACGTATCAGCCTTTCTAAATATGTCTACTAGTCCAGAATCATAAACAGACGGTTCTGAGTGGTGATATCGGGTAGATAGAGCTTTTACATATACCGTAGCAGCCGTACTATTTAGGCCTAGTATATGGAGATTTCTTGATTGGAGTCTTGCTACGCGCTGCGTAGTTTAGGAAGCGGATGAGATCTCAATGTAAGAACTCTAGAGGTTCGACAATACTGAACGACTGGTGGTGTTCCCTCTTCACAGCCGCTCAGGTCATGGAACCAGCTACAGAACAAGGTTTGGGAAAAAAAGATGCGGGCAAATCCTGACTTTCGCCGAGTCAGAGTTTGATCAGCCTGGTTTGCTGCAGTACCAATGATAAGTACTGAGATGCCAAGTACCCTGCAAATTAGGCGACAAAACCAAGCACTGGATGAGCACTGACTACTCTCGCAGAAATAGACAGTGTGATTGAGCGTACCTGTCCTTTTCCGCAATAGGTTTGCACCACTGTTTCTGTCAATACACATTCACCAGCTACAGCTATATCGCAAGTACTACACACATTGCCCACTAATACTTATATATCTTGTACACTACCACCACCAAGCGACACACTGGACTTTCTCGGCTTTGTCCTTGATCTGTCTCTCTACTGTGAAATCTTCCGATCCTCAAACGGATTCTCGACATAATCCAGCTCGTCCTCGTCCTCGTCCTCATCGTCCTCTTCACCTTCGCGCCGTGTTGCCGCAGTCGCAGAGGACTGGGGAGTTAAGAGCGAAACGGGACGTTTGGGGAGGAGACCGAGTTTGGTGATGTTGAGCGGGCTGCCGGTTTGGGTCGTCGGTGGTCGAGGGGTTTCTGGGTTTGTTGATGATGAGGGGGGAGAGGATGAGAGAGCAGCAGCTGGGGTGGGGATGGAGATAGAGGTGGGGTGGGGTGGGGTATGTGTGTTATCTGTGTTTGACGAGATTTCTTTGAGTTGCGAGTGGGGATAATGATATGTGAGAGACATACCATCGATATCGTACCCTCGTGTGGCTTGCGGTTGTGGGACTGAATATGTGGGCGGTTGTGCACTGGAAGGTGGAGTAGTCACAGCAACTGTAGGAGGTGGTCCTCCTCCTATCTTCGTCCATCCTTCGTCGGCAGGGGCGGTTCCGTGGGGTTGGCTACCCCCATAGTACTGACTAGCAGCATGCCTGTCCATTCCCTGAGAGCCGTAGGGCTGTCCAGGAGTGGACGATGTAGCGCCCCATGATGGTGGAGGGTGTTGATCGTGTGCCTGCGTTGGGCTGAGCAGTTTCGTAAGTGAGGGAAGAATCAGGGGAAAGAACCATGATGCCGCACCGGCTTGTGTCGAGCTCATTTATCTTGGCCTTGACTTTCGAGAATATGGAGGAGAAGGTTCGTTTGCCGCCTGCGCGAGGGTGTGTTGGTGGTCAGTGTGTTTTTTAAAGATAACGGAACGCGAGAGTACGTACTTTCGGCAATTTGGGTGAAGGTCTCTCGGATTTCGTTGAAGTCAGAGCCTTGCCCCTGTCCCTGAGGTTGCGCCGAGGACGGGTGAGGTTGACCCTAAGGAAGAAACATGTGAGTCTGAGTCTCATGAAAAAAATCTAATAACATACCGCACGAGTAGCATACGAGACCTCTACGTCTCCCGAACCCCGGTCGGCACTTCGCCTTGACCAGCTTTCTCCAGTCGCACGTTGTGGCGCACGATCTCTGACTTGCCTATCGTCTTCGAGTTGCAGCTGGCGGGCCAAAGCTTCGTCTAGTTCCATAGAGGTAGGCTGGGGAGGTGCTGCGCTTGGCGGATGGGCCGAGACGTAGCTGGGGTCGGACATACCGAGGAGGACGTCGATGGCAGCATCCTCATTGTAGTTTACCGACGCAAGTATTTCTTCGCTATATCAAAGGTGAGCTCGCGTGGCATGGTGAAAAGAGAATGAGCGCACAGGAGGGAGTCGTCAAAGTCTGGGAACATTGCCTTGAGCTGAGCGACGCTGGGATGTGTCTGCTGTGGATGGTCATCTGTGGTTGGGGGCGGGAGTTCGTCTGCGATGTGTGTGTGGGTTGCCATCGACTGTTGCGGACGTGGTGGAAGAGGAGGAGTGTCTTGCTGCGCAGGAGCGGCTATGGAAGCATCATGGTGAGTAGGGCTGCTATCGATGACATTACCAGCAGTTGATAGAGGAGGGTGATCCGGATGGGTGCTGCTGATCTGAGCGTCGTCCTCGGTAGTGCGTGCGACGTCTTGGGCCACGGGCTGTGGCTGCTCGCTGTCGTGCGCGTCGGACATGACGGTCGGTGATGAAGGTGAGCGTTGTGGCGGAATACGATGAGATCATTTCTGGTCGATTTCAAGCGCGAGCGTTGACCGTCCGCAGTGCTCTGGTCAACTTGAACGCTCAGGTAATCATATACTATTAACTTATGTCTAACAAGCAGGTGAAGAACAGCGCTGAAGTGGAGCTAGTGTAGTGCAGCCAAAAGCTCCAACCATGGCATGCACTCCAAGGGACACTTGGTGGCTACAAAAGCACCGCCCCTGCATGCATCTCCACTGACGTGGTTCATATCCCTGCACCGTATAAAGCCTCTCTCTCATCTCTCTCTCTCACTCACTCACAGCTTCTCCTCCTTTGCCCACAATCCAACAGTACGTCTTCCGTGTAATCATACCAAAGAATATCGTCTAATTACTCGTTGTTCCAGATGCCTCTCTTCAAGTCCAACAACCCACCACCTCCCCCTCCCCCTCAGTCGTCTCCCCCGAGCCGCTCCCGCTCCATGTTTTCGCGCAAACATAACAACTCTGACCCTTACCACAACGACTCCTCTTATGACGAGGACACCAACGGCAACTCTCGCAGAGGACTCTTCTCTCGCCGCCGTTCCTCATCTTCCTCCGGCTCGCGCTCGCGCGGCGGCGGGCTCAAGAACGAGCCCAGCATCGTCCATGCACGCCAGAAGGTCGCAGATGCTGAAAACTCTGAACGCGAGGCTGACCGTGCCCTCGGCGCCGCCCGTGCTGCTGTCAGGGAAGCCCGCCAGCATGTGCAGATGCTGGAGCGTGAGGCTCTAGAAGAGTACGTCTTCTCGTTCACAGCTGTCTGAAAGGTCGTTTGCTAACCCTTGGTTCAGTGCTCGTCGTGCCAAGGCCAAACAGGCCGAGGCAAAGACGGTTAGCAAGTCTGCCAAGGGTCTTGGTCGTCACGGATAAATGCTTTCTGGAAGGGGATGAGCCAGTGCTCCAGCATGCCCTTCTTCATATTCCTCCTCACCTCGCGGTGTTTTATGGTTTTTACGATCAAAGGATGGATACGTTACTACTCACACAACAATTCACACCCTTAATGACCCATTCTATTGTACTGCTATATTGTATCATCATCATCCTCAATCTATGTCATCGGTGTTCACTTTTCACCCTGAACTGATCTCAGCACGTTGAACGACGAGCACGCGCATATCACAGGGCTATGGCAATGCGCACGATGGACGCATAAACAGTGGCCACGCCTTTGGCGCAACTGTGTGGCGACGCAGCATACAACACGGTTACATGGATAGATGTGGAGATGTACTCGTCCATTATCGGATAAGTTTCCTGGCCGTGCTGCACAAGCCAAGCATAATGGGCGCCTAAATGGTGGGTAAGGTTTTGTGACCTCCAATGATAGAGTGCATTGAGATGACACAGGCACAGATGAGTAAGTGGCTGCGGGAGGAGCAGCAGATGAAGTTGCACAGTCTGCTGCGGTCACCTACTT
This sequence comes from Cytidiella melzeri, assembly GCA_022592445.1. NCBI lineage: Eukaryota > Fungi > Basidiomycota > Agaricomycetes > Polyporales > Irpicaceae > Cytidiella > Cytidiella melzeri. The sequence goes on along the minus strand of JABYQR010000193.1, from coordinate 69,525 downwards.
ACGAATATTTGACATATTAGGCAAGGCGGACGGTGGTGGCGTTTGATGCGCCCCTCGGACTGTACCGAGCGCCGTACTTCCGCAGGTTGACAAGCTTTCTTGCTCGTACTCGGCATACTGTGCACTCGATCCACCACCAACGACGCTTCTTATTTCTACGCACTGTAGCCTCATATTTCTTCAGCAGAAATGAGAGCAACTAGCTCGCTTGTACTTCTATGTGGCTTAGCTCAGCTGGCAAATGCGGTCATCGTTTACCTGCACCCTGCGCCAGCTGTGGTACCTGCGCAACTGAGCGCAACTCGCGCCAACCTGGCAATTTCGCGCCATTTGAATTTGGAGAGGTTCGAAAGGTTTGGCGATGGCGAGGAAAGCTGGGACGATTCGCTTTTGTACAACGGGCAAGGGCTCGTTGGAACTGGAGCTAGGGATGGCTTGTTGATCACCATGAGTGAGGAGGAGGCCAATGGTGCGTTCCGTACACATGCATAGTTAACATGTACGCCGCTAATGCTGCTGTTTTACTACAAGGTATTCTGCCTCACATCCTCAAACCCACTTTCGAGCTTCCTAGCCCACCAGTAGACTCCCTCACGCCCTTGGTCCGCGGTTACACCCACCGCGCCGCCCAAGTATACCCTAATGTAGCCTCCGATTCATCTCCCATAAGCTCGCCCCGAGCGTCACTTCTCCTCGACATTTTCTCAGCTCCAACGGAGGCGAACCAAGTGTTCCTCACATCCGCCTCTGCCCTTGCTGACTTCCTCGACACCCTCCCCTCTTCTCACCTATTCCAGCCAAACGCCCCCGAGAACTTTGGTGCCTTCGAATTGAGCGGGTTGAAGGGTCTCGCAGAGCAGTACGGCCCGGACTCTGAGAACTACAAGATGGCCCGGGAAGTCGTAAAATCCATCTTTGAGAGCGCGCTTGCTCGGGATAGTAGTAGTCTGCACCTCGTTCTCGTCACCTACCCTTCTTCGGAGGCGATGTACAAGAAGAGGCAACATGACCAGCCTCAGTCCCCCTTGCCGATGCCGCACCCTGCGGAACCGATTGGGTCTGTGTCAACGTGTTTTGAGAGTGTGGACGTGTGTGGGAACGCGACGGAGAGCTGTTCGGGGCATGGGGAGTGTTTGGCGGCGACAAAGGCAGGGAGGACCTGTTTTGTGTGTGCGTGTGCGGCGAGCAGGAACGATCAGGGGCAAAAGGAGGAGTGGGCGGGGACCGCGTGTGAGAGGAAGGATATTTCTGGGTGAGTAAATTGACGCATTTGTGTTTGAATTGTCTGATCGACGAGATTTGAAGACCTTTTGTGCTTTTGGGTGGCACGACCGTTGTCTTGATACTTCTCGTCGGAGGGTCTATCGCGTTACTCTCTGCGGTTGGGTCGGCGGCGTTGCCGAGTACGCTCACTGGAGGCGTCGTTGGCACCAAGCGAGAGTAAACCATAAGCTCTGAATCTCGGGTGACGGACTTGTTCAGATATTGATTATCATTCGTACGCTCTGCAAAGTATACCTAATGACACATCTTCATGTTTCCACCTGTTCACTCCCCTGCATTTGACGGTTGGCGATGTTGTTCGTGCTGACCGGTCTTGAAAAAAGGTACATCACAACCTCTATGTCCTGCTTTGCAACTAACGGGTGCTTCTCGTTACAGGTGCGGTTTTCTACCTCGGCTACATATCGACGCCTAGTAGCCCACATCCAACCAATGTTGTTGTGACAAAGCGGCAACTCTGTTCGAAGGTTTGGTACCCACTGGGATGTTGTGTGGTTGGACTTGTCCAGAACAAACTCCGATCTTCTCAGTGTGTTCAAACTCCCCCGTTCGCTCGGAGTGTCGCTGATGTAAAAATACAAGGACGGCCCTGAGCGTTACTCATTTTGTTCTACTTGTTATAGATCTATTTACCGCGACGACATTGGACGGAAAAGGTATGCGTTGTTTATTGTTCCGTGTGAATTTGTGCTGATATGCTCTCCTTCATTGGATGCGCATGTCACATAGCTAGAGATGCTTCTGCAAAAACGTGCCACACGTCTTTTCCAAGTCAACCTGTAGCCACCTTTGAACGTTGGCGGTGCGTTACTATGGCGCACATAGTTCATCTTGTGGCAGAAAGCGCTGCTGTGGGTGATCACAGTGTGGGTGTGGTCTGAGCTGACATGTCATCTCAGCTGTAAAGCGTTTCACGAGGCATTGTTTGTGGGAGAGCGTAAGCGACCCTGGGTGTCGGTTACCAGGCCCGCCACCCTCTCGCTTGCCTGTTCTTGTTTTCGGATGCGTCGGGAGGGGAAGTGGGTCTTGTGTCGTGTTTGTGTGGACGGGGGGCGGAGGAGGGTATAAAGTGATGCGGTCATTTTCAGTGCTTGGGTATCTGAAAGGCCCGACGCTGCTGTGCAGGTTGGATACGTACCATCCCTTCACGACCTCCGCCAATCACCTATTGTCACAACGCACCCGCCCCGAACTTGCTTGATAGATCATAATCATGAACTCACCTACCTCTCCCCGCGCCTTCTCTACAGAATTTGTTCTTTCGGATGACTCTGCTCAGACCCGCCCCGACGGATGGAAACGAATCTTTCAACACGTCATGGATCGCGCAGACGTATATCATCGGACCACGCACGACAGACTGCACGACGCCCATAATGTCAGCTCCGCCTCCGAACCGCTCCAAGGAGACGGTACCTATGCGAGGCTATTTGCAACGCATCTCACGTGAGTCATGAGTCGTTGCACTCACCGTTTGACGGGTACCAAACCCTGCGGTTGATCCTTTTCTAGACTTGGGGAAGAACGAGACAGGCTGATGAATGCTTTTGGAGACGCGCGGCAGGGGTCTACGGCTGAGCTGGTCTCGCGGGCGAACGATTATGAGGCGCGGGTGAAGGCGTTTTGGTGCAGAGTTCAGGTACGTTAAAATTACTGGGAGCTTGCAGGTGTCTCGAGATAGGCTAACGCAGTGGCGATGGCTATTTTCTCTAATTTTTTTTAGAAAGCTCTGGAGGAGATACATGCCACTGGTGTAGTCCGAGAGTCATCGCTGTCGACTTATAGATTTCCTGGCAGGCAGTCATCAGATGGAGCAGATGCGGTTTCGAACGCCGTCGATGGTGGTCTTTCCGAGTCTTTGGCTGCGACAGAGTCTTCGGGTGATGGTGGTGTGAACCGCGATGACTTTCCAGCGCAAGACAGTTTTACGTATTCTGCGCTGGGGTTGTACAATCTCAAGCCGCGTATACGTCGGTTGGGGGGAAGGAATAACTCGTTCATGCGTACGTTTGCATTTGCGTGTGCGTTCGCCTTGCTCGCTGTTGCTGAGAGGGTGTGTATTAGAGGACGAATCGGAGATACCCTTAGGAGCTGGCACGTCATCAGCACAAGGTGCGTTCGCCGTTTCATTTCACTTTGCTCTAGAGAGTTCTGAGTTTGTCCTCGTTGGTGCAGCACCTATGTTCGACGAGCCACAGGAGTTTCCCGTCGACGGTTAGTATCAGCATACTCGTGACTTCTACTGCACGATTGTTGACTGCCTTTTGGACGATGTGTATAGACGACATGATGAAGGAGATCCTTTCGGCTTCCCCAGACACCCTCCGAGCTCCCAGCGATCCACGACTGGTTGAAGACCTCGTCGATGGCCGTCGAGCGATCATGCGAGGGCGCGAACCATCCTTGGGCGAGGGATCGCAGACAGCTATACGCACGCCTTTCGACATCGGGGAAGTTGCTCCTCTCAGTCTGAGGAGTTTCCCCTTGCGCACTCGAGATACGTGGGATGAGGAGAGAGAAGCCGTTCGGAGGATGGCGCGTGAAGACTTGGGAAGAGGTTGGCCACGACCTATGTAGGGATGCAAGCCGTTGAGGACCTTGACACTCTATCGTACTTGCAGAATATTTTCATTGTGTAAATTTGTATACTTATAATCGTTGCCAGTTTAATATGTATAGGTGAGTTACCTAAATGTTGAATGGCGTCAACGCTGACATGATCTATATCGACAGAGCCACTCGTGCTTTGGTTTTTACGATGTATTGATCGGAAACTTGTCGTTACGGCCCAAAAAATGGCCTGTTGGCCTTTCATTATGGGGCACATGCTATGGCATTTTGGCCCTTGGCCAGCCGCTAGCGCCACTTCTACGCATCTTGCCTGGGTAGAGACAAGTCATGGCCAATGCGGAGAAAATATATAAATACAGGTGCTGTCTTTCTCATTCTCGTCGCCTCCGCCCTCACGAAGACATACCCTCGATATACAGCCATGGCCTCAACCCAATCCGGATACAGGATCGTGCCCTTTGTCAACACTGAGGCTCCACGTCTTCTCGACTCCACCATAGTTGCACGCGACGTTCTCAACACCATAGATTTCCGCAATTCCTCTTTCATCACTTGGCGGTGGCCCGCTTTCTCGCCAGCAAACCAGCTGGCTCCCAGCTCGAGCTTGCCCAGGAACTCGTCGCTCATCGTCGACTGCGCTAATACGCCTAGGTCTGCGGAGGAGCTAATTCACGTCTTGGTCAACTCTTTCCCTCAAGTAGAACACTTGCGGTTGAAGCAATTGGCATTAGCACTCCCCCCGCCTCTCCAGGTGCCCAGCGCCATTCCCTATCCGACGTTCAAACTCAAGTCGCTGGTATTGGAGGACATGTCGTACAGCGCGCAGATCAATATGTTCTACTTCCTCCAGTATTTCGAGCAAATCGATGAACTCGTAGTGCTCTGCTCTGATTGGTTTGCAGGAGCGTGCCCTGGGCCCCTCTTCGAGACCGACAAAGCTAACGTGGAGGCTTTCGTGAACCGAGAACTGAAAAGCAACTACCCGAAGATCCAGAAGGTGGTCATGCAGCGCAATCCGTACGATGGATTGTTTTACGCTATGCTCAAGCGGGACTGTGTCGCTGGCGATCTGATTTCGCTTCGTCTGACGATCACTCGTCACAACGAGATGCCGATGCTGTGCGACCTGCTCAAGGCAGCTCGGAGGGTGGCGGACTTGGCGCTCGATTTTTCGCCTTACGATGGCGGAAACCTAGAGGAGGATATGGTGAAATGTAAGTGTTGGTCTCCCAATTCCCATGCATCGTGTGTCCTGACACGCCTATCTTTTAGATCTCGAGAGAGCTCAGCAGTCTTCGTACTGGCTCAGGGAGTCTCTCAGCAGCCGGTTCTACTTGGAAAAGGTCTCGATCTCCATTCCTGCACACGGCTTGAGGCCTGGGTGCCCAAATCCAGACAGGCATACCAGACTTAGCAAGGCCGGCTGGTCGCTCCTGCTCACGATTATCCCGATGTTGAGCGCCACCGTCGAGGAGCTCACTGTTGAATGGGTTGTGGGGTGCCATTGTTGCTGCACGTCCCGAGCTGCGCTGCACCTCGATGTGTACTGGAAGGCGCAGGACGTGGGCGGGTTGTGCGACGTTCTGTACGATGCTTTGAGCTGTGGGAAAAGGTTGAAGGTTGTTCGCTTCGGACTATGTGAACGTACCGAGTGTAGGTCTTGGTCCACGGTGAGTGAGGACGAGCGTGTCTCGCTCCTCAAGCAGGTTGTGGGTGACGAGAGACTGGCGGGTTATGTCGAGGCTGGACAGATTTGTTGGGCCCCTTGACTGTGATCCGCTTCTTCGAGATCTCAGTGGCATGATCTTTGACTTCACTAAATTGCCTGTACTAGTAACTTGTTCCTCGTCGTTGTATTTCTCAGACCCTTGACTTCGTACATGATCAACACTTTATGAAATAGTCCTGTTCACTGTAGCAGTTTTGTTTGCAACTGATTTCGGAAGCGCCCCAAGACTCGGAGATGATGATATGGGGCCCGACTTCCGCACCTCTGTATCAGTTGTACCCTCCGTTGCACCCAGCTAAGCTTGTCACGAAGCGACAAAATCACCTAGTCTACAAGGGTATGTTTCTATCCAACACAGAAATTAAGCTTTCCAGGCAATGAAGCTTTTTGGAAGCGTCGACATCTGAATTCGGACGCATGCGACAGCAACAGTGCTTACCCAGAAGATCTAGGGACGAGAGCACAAAACCTAAAGGTCGAGGACATGCGCGATATTCTTAGACCAAGATGACTGGATTCCACTAACACAAGGACGTCGTCACGCCGTTGAACAACCTGAATTTGCCTGCTGGCGGTGTGTGAGCAAACATCGACATTATTGTTGTAGACGTGGGCGGTGTTATCACGATACTGGAATTCATATGGCAGGTTTCTCAGTATTTGTGGTCATTCTCCCAAGCAAACGACGTTAACGAAGTGATGGACGCTCTACTCGACGTCAAGGCGTACTTGTCGGGGAAGACAGGCCAGAGGACATATATTGGACCGCTCTGGACCGATACCAGGCCTCAGAAAGACCACTATCGAGAAGATTCAGGTCATTGTCCGTCCACAAACGTACCTTTTGGCTGCGAAAAAGTTTTCCGGTAATGTGAACCGTGACGACGTTCCGGCGCAAGACAGTTTCACGTACTCTGCGCTGGGGTTGTACAATCACAAGCCGTTCATTCGTACGTTTACCCTCGAGTTTGCCTTTCCGTTACTAACTGTTGCTACGAGGGTTTGATTTGATGGACGAAACGGAGCCAGCCTCCGGAGCTTGCACGTCGCTAGCACCAGGTGCATTCGCCGATTTATTTCACGCTGCTCTGGAGAGTTCTGACTTTGTCCTCGTTGGTATATGATGAGCCACAGGAATTTCCCGTCTCCAGTGAGTATCAGCAAACTCGTGACTTCTACTGCACAATCGCTGACTGCCTTTCGTACGATATACTTGGACAACATGTTGAGGAAGATCCTATCAGCATGCGCAGACACCCTCGGGGCTCCCGGCGTTCCACGAATGATTGAAGACCTCATCGAGGGCCGCCGAGCGATCATGCGAGTGCGCGAACCATCCTTGGGCGAGGGGTAGCAGACAGCTATACGCACGCCTTTCGACATCGGGGAAGTTGCTCCTCTCAGTTTGAGGAGTTCCCCTTGCGCACTCGAGATACGTTGGATGAGGAGAGAGAAGCGGTTCGGGCGATGGCGCGTGAAGACTTGGGAAGAGGTTGGCCACGACCTATGTAGGGATGCAAGCCGTTGAGGACCTTGACACTCTATCGTACTTGCAGAATATTTCCATTGTGTAAATATGTATACTTATAATTGTTGCCAGTTCAATATGTATAGGTGAGTTACCTAAATGTTGAATGGCGTCAACGCTGACATGATCTATATCGACAGAGCCACTCGTGCTTTGGTTTTTACGATGTATTGATCGGAAACTTGTCGTTACGGCCCAAAAAATGGCCTGTTGGCCTTTCATTATGGGGCACATGCTATGGCATTTTGGCCCTTGGCCAGCCGCTAGCGCCACTTCTACGCATCTTGCCTGGGTAGAGACAAGTCATGGCCAATGCGGAGAAAATATATAAATACAGGTGCTGTCTTTCTCATTCTCGTCGCCTCCGCCCTCACGAAGACATACCCTCGATATACAGCCATGGCCTCAACCCAATCCGGATACAGGATCGTGCCCTTTGTCAACACCGAGGCTCCACGTCTTCTCGACTCCACCATAGTTGCACGCGACGTTCTCAACACCATAGATTTCCGCAATTCCTCTTTCATCACTTGGCGGTGGCCAGCTTTCTCGCCAGCAAACCAGCTGGCTCCCAGCTCGAGCTCGCCCAGGAACTCGTCGCTCATCGTCGACTGCGCTAATACGCCTAGGTCTGCGGAGGAGCTAATTCACGTCTTGAACAAGTCTTCACCTCAAGTAGATCACTTGTGGCTCAAGCAATTGGCATTAGCACTCCCCCCGCCTCCCCAGGTGCCCAGCGCCATTCCCTATCCGACGTTCAAACTCAACTCGCTGGTATTGGAGGACATGTCGTACGGCACACATGCCAACATTTTCTACCTGCTTCAGTACTTCGAACAGATCGATAAACTCGTAGTGCTCTGCTCCGATCGGTTTGCAAGAGCGTGCCCTGGGCCCCTCTTCGAGACCGATAGCGCTAACGTGGAGGCTCTCGTGAAACAAGCATTGAAAAGCAGCTACCCGAAGATCCAGGTGGTGGTCATGCAGCGCAATCCGTACGAGGGATTGTTTTACCCTATGCTCAAGCGGGACTGTGTCGCTGGCGATCTTACCTCGCTTTGTCTGACGGTCACTCGTGAGAAGGAGATCCCGATGCTGTGCGATCTGCTCAAGGTCGCTCGGAGGGTGGCGGAGTTGGTTCTCCAATTTTCGTCTTACGATGGCGGAAAACCAGAGGAGGAGACGGTGGAGTGTAAGTGGTGGTCTTCCAATTCCCATGCATCGTATGTCCTGACACGCCTATCCCGTAGATCTCGAGAGAATTCAGCGGTCTTTGTACCGGCTCGAGGAGTCTCTCAGCAGCCGGTTCTACTTGCAAGAGGTCTCGATCTCCATTCCTGCGCACTGTTTGATGCCTGGGTGCCCAAATCCAGACGGGTATACAAGACTCAGTAAGGCCGGCTGGTCGCTCCTGCTCACGATTATCCCGATGTTGAGCGCCACCGTCGAGAAGCTCGGTATTATGTTGACTTCGGGGTGCCAATCGTGCTGCGTATCCAAAGCTGCGCTGCACCGTTGCCTCGATGCGTACTGGAAGACGCAGGACATGAGCGGGTTGCACAACGTTTTGAACGATGCTTCGAGCTGTGGGAAAAGGTCGAAGGTTGTTCACTTGGGAATATGTGAACGTATTGGGTGTACGTTTCGAATTTGGAGTATTGTCAGATTGTGATCCGTCAGGGGAGTATAGGAAATGGAGCGCAACTGCGCCAAGGGATCGCGGAATACTATACATGCATATCCACTGATCGAGCATTTTGTATGAAGGTTTCGGACTGGCACAGGAGAGTAGCATTCTCTGCTCATCCTGTGCCAGGTACGCACGTATACGCTGTATCAATATATCTTTGCTCATCCTGTAACAGTGTGTCTCGCTCCTCAAGCAGGTTGTGGGTGACGAGACACTGGCGGGTTATGTCGAGGCTGGACAGATTTGTTGGGCCACCTTGACTGTGATCCGCTTCTTCGAGATCTCAGTCGCATGATCTTTGACTTCACTGAATTGCCTGTACTAGTAACTTGTTCCTCGTCGTTGTATTTCTCAGACCCTTGACTTCCTACAAGATCAACACCCTATGAAATAATCCTGTTCGCTGTAGGTCCGTATACGAACTATGAACAGTAGAAGTTTTGTTTGCAACTGATTTCGGACATCAAATCCGGCGAGTAGCGCCCCAAGACTTGGAGATGATGACATCTAGACTTCCGCACCTCTGTATCACAGTAGTTGCACCCTCCGTTGCACCCAGCGAAGCTTGTCACGAAGGGACAAAATCATCTAGTCTACAAGGGTATGTTCCTATCCAACACAGAAATTCAGCTTTACAAGCAATGAAGCTCTCTGGAAGCGTCGATATCTGAATTCGGACGCATGCGACAGCGACAGTGCTTACCCAGAAGATCTAGGGACGAGAGCACAAAGCCTAAAGGTCGAGGACATGCGCGATACTCCTAGACCAAGATGACTAGATTCCGCTTACACGAGGACGTCGTCACGCCGTTGAACAACCTGAACTTGCCTGCTAGCGGTGTGTGGGCAAACATCGACATTATTGTTGTAGACGTGGGCGGTGTTATCACGATACTGGGGTTCATATGGCAGGTTTCCCAGTATTCCTGGTTGTTTTCTCAAGCAGACGATGCTAGTGAAGTGGTGGACGCTCTGCTCGAAGTAAAGGCGTACTTGGCGGGGGAAGACAGGCCAGAGGATGTGTGCTTGGACGCTCTAGATCGATATCAGAGGTAAGTTCGTAGGACGCTAGGATGTTGTGGACGTACATACATCATCTGATCCGAGTCGTCGTCCTCTAAGATATGAAAAAGTCAGTTACGGAGAACGCACAAAGTGCGAAGAAAGGGGCAAAGAGAATTTGGCTACATGGCGCGTGTGTATCAAGAGCATTCCAGAGAGGAGGTGAGCGACGCAAGCGATTGCTAATGCGAAGAAAGAAGCCCAACTTGAATTGCTCCTAACAGACGTCAAAGTGAGCAGCGACCATTGACCTGGGAAGTAATACTCCAACATACTGGTAGTTGTCGGCTACTAAGATGAAAATCGGACGTAATGGTAGCAGGCATGGACGCGTAGAAGGCTTACCTCAGCTACAAAACAATACGTGCCAATTATTGCAAAAGGTTGTCTCCGCCTATTCTCACAGAGGCTATGCTACGGGATTGCATTAAGCTTGCTATTACAGCGCAAGCTGCGATATTTCTGACGCACAGATGGATTACTGTGGTGGGTTCATACACTATATTGTAAGCCAAAACATACACCTATGATTTGTAGAGCGCGGACCTTCTGGTGGATCGAATGCGGGATATGATAGCATGTCGAAGTCGGATGTACTACGTCTCCATTGTTCAACGTAGGGACGAGCTCTGCATGTGTGTCAGAAGGCACTCTCATGGGATACAATCGGAGCGACGAGCACGCACGACCAGCCAACGATACAATTTCCCTCGACCAGCTCTGTTCATACCAAGACGTGAACCTGCAAGGTACGTTGTTCACTGCTGAAGCGGCTCTCATATTTCCTGGAAAAGGAGTCTCTACGGGGGTCCACGATGATCGCCCGGCGTCTGGTGTGTTGCCTGGGCTTCGCGCAAATCAAAGGGCCAGCATCGCCACAAAGAAAGCAGGGAGCAATCAGGAGATTACAGTGCGCGCACCGCGATTGAACTGCCCATGCCCATGAACTTCGTTCTTGATACTCGTGAGAGTGCGAAGAATGCTGCTGGATCTGCGTGTGATCAAGAGTTTTTCGGAGGGCTCATATCCTGGAGTCCTCCCATTTCGGCACGCCGGTGGACTCGAGGACAATTGCTGTAAGCAATAATTCATTAGGTTTGGTACTGTCCGGAGCGATATGAGCATGATGACTCGTGATAGGGTCTGCGATTTGTAGCCTGAAGACACAAAGGCTGCTGGCAAACACAGGTTCTATAAGCGGTTGATTAGCAGACGGGAGTATGTCGTGTACGTTCCGACCAACAGCCATAATAAACTTCGGCTAGAAAGGAACTATGTGCCAAAAGCCAAACTGTCATCTGCGCTGTACGTCCAAGGCGAGCTAGTGGCTCACCATCTGAACCTCACGCGCAAGTGCGACCAGAACTAGGTGGCTTCGTGGAGTCGCGGGGTCGGACGTGTCAGGTGCGGATGCGACATTGCAACCAGCTGGCCATTCTTCGCTACAATGTTTTCAAAGCTCTATTGTTTTTGGTCAATTGTTCATATAGACCTTTTTGACCCTGCTATTGGATAGATGGTGTAGAACTGATGACCTGGATGTGAGAATCCGCAGATCCGTAACTTGCGACGGCTCAAGTCTAGCGACGCTGGAGGGCGTACGCTGTTTGTGCGATGAGCAATCCCCGTCTTTTATCATGCGATTTCTTGTGAAGGCTCTGCTAGTGTTGTTCGGCATCAACCAGGACTTGCAGATGGTCCCCATGAGTATCGTACGGTCGTCTGTAGTTTTGGTACTTACCGACGTTGCATGATTGATATCAAATTTTCCTGTTCAAGGCCAGACATGACGTACGTAAGCAGACAGAAGTCACCAACTTTCTGCGAACGACTGTCTGAATCAGCAATATTGTGCTTACCGAGCAATCCTATTCACATTCAACACTGCAGTTGACCAGTCGCAAGCGGAGTGACGAAGCAAAGCCCATTCGCGCGCGCGGAGATGTAAACATTCCAAAGGCGGGCAATGCCGACAACGCGTACATACGTACGTCCATGATCAGTCAGCTAACAATAATCCGACTATATTTCAGTGTGAGAGCTTCTCGAAAGTTCCCATATCATGCAGTCTAGGCTCATTGCCAGTATAAAAGCCACAAGGCTAGCATCCTCTTCACTGTTGTCCCGCCATCTCTCATCGACCTCAAAGTTAGCAATGACCCACCAATCTGACAAACCCATCGTTCTCTACACAGCCGGCACACCTAATGGCCATGCCGCTTCCATCTTTCTCGAGGAGCTGAAGGCTGCGTACGGCGCACCAGAGTACGAGTAAGTATCCCTTTCATCCTCAGGTTCATTCAGATTTACCTCTGGCGTGCAGTCCCGTCGCCATGTCTCTTAAGGACGCCGAGATTGGCAAGGTTCACAATCAAGTCAAGTCCACGTGGTTCACAGAGAACATCAATCCGAATGGGCGTATCCCCGCTATCAGCCACGAAGGCCAGCGAGTCTTTGAGACGTCAGCCATACTCGTCTACCTGGCGCAGGTGTATGATAAGGAACGCAAGTTTTCCCAAGACCCGACGAAGGATATCGGAGCATGGGCGGAGGAGCAGAGTTGGCTGTTCTTTGCTGTACGTGTTATTCTCAGGTACCATAAAGGCTCTCTTGCTCACCCGGTCTTTTCATCCTTGCAGCACGGCGGTATCGGACCAATGCAGGGCCAGGCAGGTCATTTTGGCTTATTCGCACCGGAGAAGATGTAAGCACATTTTGCTTTTTGTGCTTCTATCTACCCTAACGTATGATCCTCCAGTCCCTACGCAATCGACCGCTACGTAAACGAGACCAAGCGTCTTTTCTCTGTCCTCGAGACGAATCTCGCCAGCCGCGACTACCTCGCCGGACCGACGTACGGCATCGCGGACATCAAGACTTTCCCTTGGGTTCGTATGGCACCTCGCATTGGCGTTGATCTCGGGCCGTATCCTAACATAAGCAAGTGGATTGAGAGAATCGAAGCACGGCCTGCGGTCAAGGAGGGACTCGCTGTACCAAAGGCATGACTCCAGGGCTCGATAAAGAAAAATCAGCAGTGATACCAAATTTCAATACAAACTGTTCTTTTACTGCGCTGTATCTCCCCTGCGAGCGATGTCAGTGGCCACATCTAACGTATCTCCGCACGATGGCTAAAACGAGCAAAAGAGCCCTTTGTGGCGCCGGTAGCCGGCCGGACCGATTCTCACTTTGCCCATCGAATGCCCACCAACCGTTTCTGATTTCATCGTACAACGTTCAAATCTCATAGACTTTTCAGTCAACTACGCCCAGCTGCATCCTACTGCTTGCTTGCTCAAACATGCGTATGCACATACAACCAACTCATGCCACCAGTGGTGCGGCGCCTTCGGTGGAAGCTGTTGCCACCGTGAACCGCTGTCTTGAAGTCGATGCAACCGAAACTCAAACTTAATATGCGAAACTATTGCTGCCAGATCATCGCCGCCTCATGGCAGGTATTTACAGTACTAGTTCACCTAGCTATTACCGCGTGTAGGAAGTTGGTAATGGTGAGTTTATCGTCTTCGCGATAACTATTGTGTTTTCGACAGCGTTTGTTCTCCTTATAGTAACCGAGGTCAAAGCAATTGTTACCCTAACACCTACGACCTTGTCTTTGTCTCGCATATCACTGATCTGTTCCGCGTGTCTCTACGGTTGCTACTCGCCACACGCATCTGACTGGCGCAAAGAGTGGGTCTGGCGACGCAGACACTTGTCCGATGCGCCACGGCCCTCCCGTGCGTGAAAAAACTCCAGGATCCCTGGTTACCTAAGCGATCTGTTATGCACCTGTTATGAACTGTGTGCATCAACTTCTCGTGTATAAGTATCACGCCGTTTGTCAGTACGTACCCTATCACCTGAAGCTCACTGCCATCAAACACTCTCGGCTTATCAGTTCAGCTCACCATTCCCCTCACCCCATGCTGGACTTTGCAAAGTCTGTGTGGCGCACATTGAATATAAACCACAACAACCCTTCATCTTCTGAGCACAACTCCCCACAACTTCCCATATCACACCTTGTGCCAAGGTGGCTTGCAGACCGCGACATTGCCAGTGGCGATGAGTACAGGCGTCAGGGATTCTCTGGGCTGTATGGGAGAGTGCATGGGTTGAGGAAGGATACGTTCATGGCTATGAATGGTGTGCATCAACGGTAAGCTTTTATCTGTTTACCAGCCAATTTTCAAAGAGCTTATTGTACTGGTTTAGTCTCGGCGTCCAGCGCACAGAGCTCTTCGAGTTTGCTACCAACGAAGAAGCTCCCATCGTAGAAATCACGAGGAAGTCCAAGACCTACAAGCAGAAAGCTAAGGAGTTCTACAAGCTTGTCAAGGTATTACACACATATAGCCCGTGTGTGGCGGTTTGTACTGACAACTGACTTTGTGCAGGGTCGTACGAAGGGCATTCCTCCTCAACCGATCAACTGGAACCATCCCTACTCTTTCATTGGATCTGTCGATACCAGCCCCGAATCCGAGCACTCTTGCTACACCACGCCTTCCAACATGACTGTCAACGTTGCCTGCGGCTCTGTCAGCTCCCACACAGGTTGCTCCTGCAGCGCGCCTTCCGAATCAAGCGAAGATGCTAGCCCAGACATAGGTCGTACGAAGAGCTCTCGAGACACTTCTCATCGCCACGATGAGGTTCCTTCGCCGGAGAAGTATCGGTATCAAAGTGGACTGCCCTTTCTGACGGTTAACGTCACAGCGCCTGCCCCATCCCTATGTGGATCCTCGACTCCCAGCACACCGGGAGCCTCGTGCAGCTCATGCCCTCCGACGCCTGCCACGGCAAATTTTGATCCTGGAGAGATACGGGTACCTTTGTTTACAGGCACTGCAGATGAGTACGATGAGGCGTTCCTGGACCAGACGTCTGCGTGGTCGGATTTGCAGCTGAAGAAGCCAGCGGCGGTCCCTCAGATGTCGGACTTGGGTGACCAGACAGCATTGCAGCAAGAAGATGAAGTACCACTTACGCAGCTAGGAATTGAAACAAAGACTGATGATGTTGTGCAGATCGGTATGTATCGCTCTGATTACTCCCTGTATCTCTTCCTCCTCATCTGGTGTCGTAGAGCCTAGCTCCTTAGCAATTGACTGCCGTCCTTCTACTCCGTCAAGCCCTAGAGTCTCCTCTGACGAATCCTCTGCACTTTCGTATTGGCCACCACGACCTCATCCCGTACCAAATAACAACGCACTAGGGTTGGTTGAGCGTTCCAGAAGTATTGACTGTAAGTTTGTCTCTACACACCTCCATACTTTTTCTAACCTCTGTGATGTCATAGCAACCGTTTCATCCCCTGTCGTTCCCGGTATCTCTCTCAACCTCCGGCACTTACCTTCTCCGCCGGCATCCCCAGGCGAACAACTCCACCGCGACAATCTCGTCAACTGGATATGTCGTCGCGTCACGATCGGGGGTTCGCATCTGCTTGTTTTGAGAACTCTTCCAACCGATGTTCTTCATCATATTATGACAGAGGTATACGAAAACCGGGAAGAGAACGGGCTTCGTATTCTTGAGCAATACTGCGCAGATGTTCGCCAGGAGGACGCCGCGGCTGAGGGAGGATTGCTGGGGCCTTTGTCGCCTTTGTACGATCTTCAGCCAAGGCCGTTCTGTGAGGCGCATGCCGTGCAACAAGCCGGCTCAAACATGCCAGCAACGGAATACGTAGGCGCAATGCAGCTGTCTTATGTCTCTGAGCCGGTCAGGAGCCCCGTCATGGACGCAGAACCTTCTTACTCTCATCAGCCGGCCAGGAAGCTCACCACGGACTCGGATGCCTACAGTACCATGTTGTTCAATGGCAACAACTCACCGATTCCTCGCTATGCGCTTGCCGCTAGAGTGCCAACCTTCGATGCTTCCACTGAGTATATCGACTCGCTCTCAGACGACATACAAGGTATGTTTACTATCAATGATAGTCGCAACTCCATTTCTCAAGGTGATATTCACAGATGAGATGGCCACACGGACGGTGGAAAACACAAATACTAGCGAGATCGCCCAGATTGGCGATGTTTTCCGCAACGAAGGAGAGGAGCGTGGTATGAACTATCCCAAGCGGTGGTCAGCTGCTTGCATGAGACGACAAGGGTCTCTTTGCAATGCAAATACAGTGGATGGTTATTCTATGACTACAGAACGCGCTGTCTTGCCCGAATACGTTCCCTTGACAGCATCTTCCTTGAGTTTCGAGGCCGCGGAACGTGTCTACTCCCAGGGACAAACTATAGACGGGACTCGAGGAAGCGATACAGGGTCTGAAGGGGCTAGCTTTCGAGAGCATTTCAGATCCTCTGTTTACAATGCCGAATTCCAGTATCAACTCGATGATGTGCTTGCTGCTGCCGAGGAACAAACAACCAACGCAGCACAATCGGTCGAATCCACTACGCCATATACACACGCTGACGCACCCGCCGAAGCTCAAAGCCCCCCTTCATCGCCAATCCTCGATCGAGTAGAGCGAGGACAGGAGCCCGGGTTTGATGCTCTATTTCAGGGTTTTTCTAACGCAGCGGTTACTCGTGATATTCGGGAAATGGCGATGTGGAGTCTGCCTGGGATTCAGGGAGGCAACATGCTGCCACATCTCACTACACAGGCTCGTATCTGGGGCGCGTGTCCGTTTTAATAACTGTCGCTGCCGGGTCTCTGCTCATGGCGTCCCAAACACATACCCACTCTGACTTGCATGACTCTTCGTTGTGCTTCCAATCTCACATGGCTCCTTTCCAGTCTCTACAGTATTCATACGACTCGTCCCGGCTCCCATCACGAACAATGACTTGGACTAGCTTTTCAGGCTCTTCATCTTCAAGTTCTGTTTTCTACGTACGATAACGGACTTCCTTTCATGATTCTATACGACAGAAACCCCACCTCTTGCATGTATGTTACCAACGACCCTCGTGACGTCGAAGGGCTTGCAATTCCCTGTACATACTTAGTTCCGCTTATTGTAACATTGTATTATACTACACAATGATAGACTCGCATGGCAATATTGGCTCCGAGTAAATACTGACATAATGTGATAGGCGATGATAGGTAAACCGATGCTACAATGACAATAGGAGTGGGTATCGAATATGCGCAAGACAGCGCTACAGTGCGACGAAGCGTGCCAGTCTAAAGTGGCGATTTGCCCTGGGAATATGCGCGCAGGCACTGAACGAGCGGCTGGTACACTACGCCTGCTGCTACGAGATGCCCATCCGCGGCAGAAGGGATACTCTGAAGTAGAACATCATGGATATCGAGATCGTCCTTATTTCGGAAAGAAATCTGCACGTACAGAGACGCTCTTTGCGAGTTCCACGTTCTGCAGCAGATTGCTGCTCGCTAGGCGGATCATATGCCATGCATCCTCGAAGCCAACGAGCGTGTCGCTGATTTCCTTGGCATCCCGCTTGGTCGATTGTATTGTTGACTTGGTCTCCGCTGATTCAAGGAACGGCCGTGCTGTGGAGTTTTCGTGGGGATGGTTGTCATTCCAGCCTAAGATAACTGTCTCACCTTCGGTTGCAAATTGTATGTCGATGTGAACGAATGGACCTAGTAGGGTTTACATCAGTCGATGATTGCTAATCAACGAATCTTCAAAATACCGCATGAAAAGCGTATGCTGGCTACTTGAGACAGCATCTTGTGGAAAACGGATATGAGAGCGTTCAGCAGCTGCTGTAGAGCCTAAAGATGCTGTTAGAGGTACGAAAGTGCAACACGGTTCTTGTAGTCTCACTTTCCAGATCGACATGCATAAGCTTCATCAATGGTAAGTAAGGCTCTCTTGACTAAGAATTGAGACTCACGTTTCCATCCCTGTCCAAAAACTTTCCCAGAAATTCCCCTTCTCCGCTTCCTGCCTGAGGAAGCTAGAGACCTTGGTGGGGAAGACTTCGACTTGCTTCGCTAGCTCGTGGAATCGTGTGGAGGTCTTGCGTGCTGCTTCCTGATGGATGGGGATCGTCTGTTGGATATGAGAATCAGGGGCTCCTGCCGTCTCAAATGGCTGCATACCTCGATGAACTTGTTGATCATAAGTTGCTTCTCCTGCGGATTCATTGGGCCTTCAGACAACGGGACCAGAACAGTACCATAATCTATGGATTTAGCTGTGAATTTTCGTCCCCACGCGTAATTGGCAGGGGGAAACCTACTGCTTAGAAAGCTCGCGCATTGACTTGCATTCAACTGCGAGTCTCGATATAGCTTTCTGTGTTTCTAATAGAGATTGCTCAGCGACTTGTGTAGCGCTTCACGGTTCCCATATGGACCCACCTTGAACAGTAGATTCCACTCTCGAGTAAGATCATGATCCTCTCCTATCTTTGGCGTAGACTCTAGCTGCGCCGCTACAGACTTGAAAAGGCGTTGTATTTCTTCGTGGTCCTTCAGTAATTGGGCAAATGATTCCTTTAAGTCTCGTTCGGCTTGCAGGTCTTCGTACGCTGGCAGACGGGATACTGTACTGGCAGACTCTTCAGCCGACATACTGAGCAATCCACGTAGACGAGTAGTGAGTATGCTCGCAGATCGTCAACGACTTTGGCCAGAATAGCGGATGAAGTTCTCAACAAGCAGCAGGCAGACGGGCGAAGGCAGCAGTCACGACACGAGGCCGACCCAACCTGAAATGGCAATGCAATTATGTAAGCCAATCCTTCCAACCAAAAACGGAAGCTCATGTAGTTCGAGTTGAACCTCTTCGCTTTTACTAGGATTGTATACATGACACATTGTCTTATTGATTATCACTCAATGTATCAAAAATACCCATTTGTACGTAGCCGTATCTTCTTCTGCTAAGGAGCTGAATACTGCAGACGCGCTCGTATTCAAGTTTCTCTCCATCTTTTTTTGTCTGCATAACAAACTGAACGTCCCAGCTACATGTGACATCTATTTGTTCGGTGTATGAGGAAAGGGAAGGAAAGCGCACATATCCAAATGTCCGTAGAGTTGATTTCACTCGAGGCAAGCAGCGCTGCGTCATCTCGGGTTACTATGCACTATGATTCCTTCCTGCAACGTACTCATGGACGATCCCAGTGGAAGTGGCAGATGGGAGCGTCGTTTTCCGAAGTATCAACAATGAGCAAAGTGTCTGCAGTGTCGACAGAGCTCCCGCGTGACCGCACGGGTTGATCTGAAGGCTTTAACCAGGCTCAATGACCCTATGATTGTGATCATTGGGGCTTTGCGAACGGTGCTTATCGCCTGCGAATAGAGAAAACTTCGGTCAGGATCATCATTCGACCATGAGATGTAACTCCTACCGCCGGCGTGAAGCTTGCCCCATTTGACCTCCAAGTCCGTCAGCTTGACGGTTGTAGTCGTGTTGCCAACGTTCTTATAGATGATTCGAACCCAGCAAGCGTTTCCCATCGGCGTGGCCTCTTAAGATGCCAGCATGGGGGATAGTCCCTGGTCTTGGACGGTTGGTTACTCGCTCATAGAGAGGTCCAGTAGTGAAGCGGTGATGTTCTCTACACATACCACTCGAGGGACTATTCTTACACCACCTCATAGCACGTCGGGAGGTTCTCCTGAACGCCTACCATGCTTCTTCTAAGAGAAGATGTAAATTCGAATGACTTAATACGCCGCTGATTATCAAAGCTGCGGGCTTCGCTAAATATCAGTATCCGCTTTCTCCAAGCTACGGAATAATCTTCCTCACCTAGGTAGTCTGCAGTGGCGCACATAGTATACATATACAATACGCTGACCGTCTACTCGCTGCGTAAGCTATGTGCAACCTGCTGCAAAAGCAGTCTATGCGTACAATCACGCTCACATCATCATGTTCACTGCCCAACTAAAATTTGACCACCTTTCGCGAACTTTGTGTCGTGCGACCAAACGCCTTCATAACGCCTGAGTGTGCGCCGACTCTCACAGCTTGCTGTTTCTTCCGTCGTTCGTCGGCTTTCTCCTCTTTTGTAACCTCCAGATTTTTCCGCTTGAAAGTATGGAAATCATCTTCGTCTGCGCCAGCTCCAGCACCAGTGCCGACAAAATTCGAGATCGAGACTACCTCTGCCAAAGACAACTGTTACTACGATTGGAGCGCGGAGACAAAGTAAACAATTACCAGTCTTTCTCATTGGACAATCCTTGGCTAGATGGGCTGTTTCGCCACACAGCTTACAGCAACCACCATTTGGGTACACACCCTTTGACCGATTTTCAGGACATGAAGATGCAAGATGACCCTGTTTTGAGCAAACGAAGCACGACGAAAATGGCAGCGGGTTCTCGGGGTCAACTGGTTTCGGGCATCGCGCTAGATTATGCTTCCGCGAGCCACATCTACGAGTAGAGTGGTGCGAAGTTATCAACCAAGAGCACCGTGAATATATTAGTGCCTTTTACCTGTAGCATATGCCGACTACTTGTTTTCCCAGTTTTGGCCGACCAACCTCGCTTGCCAAGGCGTCCGATGCGATAGCTTTCGGACAGTTTCTGGCAGCGTGGCCTTTTTCTCTGCACGCGTAACATATAGTTTCCGCCAAAATATCATCTTGCCGTCGCAATCTGCGTTGCTCTGAAGCAGCTTTACGGGCGTCGTAACCTACGTGAACGAGGTGAAACCGACTGCAGCAACATGCACCACTGAAGCGTACCTTTGGACCCTTTCTGTTTCAATTTATTCTTTCCCTTGGCAGCTTTCGTGCCAGCTACCTTGCCTTTCTCCCCACGATGATTTTGCACCGTGTCCTCTCCCCCGGCATGGTCTTCTGTCAACCCGTCCTGCCTGCTCGACCCTTCGCGCATCGCAGTCTCCCCATTGACGTCGGAGCTCTTCTTTGACTTGCTTCGGTTCCGGTTGCGGTTCCGTTTCTTGGTGGCTGGAGCAGCATTGTCGTTGGCATCGACCTTTTTGTCTACAGAGTTTGAAGGGCCAGCTTCACGCGAGTCTTCCTCAGGATCTGTGTTGTTGAATCCAGCTTCGACGTAGGAGCGTTTCAGTGCAACGTTTGTGTATCGTGTCATTGCACTTTTTTCAGCAGTGCTAGTGTGTAACTGGCGTCCCAATGATTCATGTAGAGTTCAGTGGACGATCGCTGCTTGAAGAGTCCAAACTTCACTCTCAATATTTGATCACTTCATGTAAAAATAACGTTGGCGGGCCGTGTCATCCGACAGTATAACCTGGAGACTGGAGTTTCCTCATGTTGCTCATGTATCGACTACTTGGCCTCCGAGGACCATCTGCAAAACTTATAAGCTTGGGCAGGAGTCACGTCTACTCTCAGCACTCCTCCAATAACCCTGTGGTATGTGGTTGCTGCATTATCCTTGCACGACTAGAAGTTATCGAGCTAACCACTGGCGCATCCGAGAAGGCGGCGTTGAGGCTTGCTATTGCTACAGAGCTATCTCATCCCAATCGTTACGCAACATATCACAAGAGGTCGAACTATTCTCAGTCTGAAAAAAATTCCAGAGCTTGTGAACAAGACAGACACCGCCTGCGTTTCAACACCAGTATGTCAGAAGGGTTCTTGCGGTGAGCTGGAAATCATTGATTTTTGTCAGTTCCAAGCTAACATGTCCAAGAGTCGCACCGTTGAAGTCTCTTCTCTCTCACTTCCGCTTCCTCCTTACTCTGCGGTCTCAAGAAGGAAATTACCATTCTCTTATTTTGTTTCGCCTCGAGCCCGCCCAAGCCGAATTTCTGAAATCGAATAGCAACGTGGAAGAGACGGCGACAAATGAAATTAAGCGACAAATGTATGCCATGGAAGCTCAATGCCCACATCTTGGCGCAGACATATCACACGCTGATATAGAAGAATGCGAGTCCAGTCTGGTGGTCGTGTGCCCGTGGCACAGGTAAGTTAAACTTCTCTTGCAAGATCTCGCTAGGGGCAACGTAGAACTCGACTCGAACAGATATGACTTTGATTTGGAAACAGGTCACAGTGATACGGGTCTCAAAGCTTGCACATATGCCCTTGACATTATTCCGAGCGAACAGGGCGACATTGTCTACGTGGAGGCACCAGATGGAGGGACTAACTGGCGGCTTGTAGAGCTGCGACCGGTGTCAGAAAGTACTTGATACTGCAGGACATCTATCGCATTCACAACGCTAATCACGTTATTCTCATAGCATTTGCGGATCCTCCACCTCCACCCATAGATCTATCTCACCTCTCGCTTTCGTCAGACCGCGCAAACCTTCCTCCGGAGCCCATAATCCCCCAAGAGAACCCGCCGAAAACACTCATCGAATGGGCGGTATTAATACTCCAAACCGCAGACCCTACGTTGAAAGTATGAGACTGAAAGACGCGCAATCAATGCACACTGACCGAGCAATAGGTTCAAAGGACGAGACATGCTGTCAATGCGTTCCGCACGGGTGAATTGAAGTCTATAGGTCATCGCTCTTCGAAGGCACCCATGGCGCCCGATGAGCCACCGCGTGAAGAGTCCTTCATGCGAAATACAATGAATCCAGGCAAGATGGGAAAGCGAGGCAATCGACCTAAAATGCTGCATGCGTTAGCTAATATCGAGCAATGGGCGTGCGTGTAGCCTGAGGTCGCCTCATTCCTGTCGAGTACTAACGCAATATGTTCTCTGTAGGATTGATCTTGCGTAAGTCTCTTGCTCTATCTCTCTCGTTCTGCGTTGTGAACGTCTAATCTTTCACAGCTGGGATATTATCGCGCGCTTCGGTCCAATGCACCACGCTCTACCACACGCCTTCTTTTCTGATTTCACAAAAATGGCCTTGGACGAGTCAAAGCACTTTACGCTCCTCACAGCTCGTCTAGTTGCTCTCTCTCCTACCACGCCATACGGATCAATGCCGGTACACGCGGCACTGTGGGAATCAGCTCGAGCGACCTCCCAATCTCTACGCTCGCGCCTTGCCATCATCCACCTCGTGCACGAAGCTCGAGGCCTAGACGTCAATCCCGCCACGATTGAGAAGTTCCGTCGCGCAAAGGACCAGGAGAGCGTGGATGTGCTTGAAATCATCCACGCAGACGAAGTAACGCATGTCACCGCTGGTCATCGCTGGTTCACGTGGATGTGTGAGAGAGAGGGTGTCGATCCTGTTTTAACATTCAGAGAAGAAGTGAGGACGAATTTCCGCGGTGAAGTCAAAGGTCCATTCAACGTGGAGGCCAGGGAGAAGGCAGGTATGACCAGGGAGTTCTATGAGGACCTCAGAGGGGAGATGGCATGGGAAGAACGTCATTCAGGGGAGGCCAATGTACCGGCTGAGGTGAAAGTTGGCTACGAACAGCTTTTGTTGTGATATATGATCGAAATTTCTCATTCAAATTATTGCTTAAGCTCGTTGCGAAACGTCGGGTACGCAGACAGCAATGCGTTGGATTATAAAATCTCCTGTGTAACTTACAGTACTAAATAAGTTTTGCTCAGTGTTACTGTTGACGTCTAATATAAGTACTGTACGTGAGTCTCACTATAATATGGTCCTATCATAGATCTTCGTTGGCAGGCGCTAAACACACGTCAAGTATAACTGCGCCGCCCATATGCATTTTGTGCTCCTGTACCAGTACCAGTCAAGGCCCTCATCTCGCCGTGGCTTTCGACACTCTATTCCTGCCAAATGCATAGATGAGCCAAATTGAAATCAGTCAGCACTCAGTAATGCACGCCGGTGCGGACGCGGAAGAGCTTGAGGACATCAGGTCAGTTCACGTTCAATATTGAGGCACCAGAATCTCATAGTTGCAGGAGTTATGAGGATTTCACGACCATCGGTACGTCTAACATGAAGGTTTCGTGGGACGCGTACTTGAGCTGGGCTTAGACTGGATCCAAGACTCAGTCATTGAGCGAAACAGGCGCATCCGGAAGTCTAGGCAACTTCACACTACACACCGAGGTGGACGTGGAGCGTTAACGTTTTGGTGGCTGTGGTCAAAGGTGAAGAACCTGTTAGATGCGGGTCAGAGTTGGTTTGTGGTTACACTCGTCGGTTTGTATCTTCTCGTTCGCCATGTCAAGTTGTGTCGTTAACGTTAGCTCGTAGGTTTGGTTATTGGCGTGAATGCCGCTCTCATTTCAATTGTGACGGAATGGCTCTCTGACCTTAAGAATGGCTACTGCTATGATGGGTGGTGGTTGAACCAGCAATTCTGCTGCTGGGAGATTGAATATCAGGACGAAAACGGCTGTGATTCATGGCATCCATGGAGCTATGCGTGGCCCGCGCAATATATTGTCTATGTCATTTGCGCAGTGAGTATTGTCGATCATACAGCTTTATTTTTGTCCGACATGTTAACATGCTACAGGTGACATTTTCCTTCGTAGCGGCGCACCTGGTGAAGAACCTCGCAAAGTATGCTGCTGGGTCTGGCATTTCAGAGATCAAATGTATCCTGGCAGGATTCATCATGAAGGGATTTCTTGGATTCTCGACTTTTGTAATCAAAAGTCTGACACTAGTAAGTCTAGTGTTCCAATATCTACCTCGGCGTACAAACTCAGCTTCCACCCCAGCCCCTGGTCATTGCCTCCGGACTGTCGGTAGGCAAAGAAGGACCGTCTGTACATGTAGCATGCTGCATAGGCAATGTCATTGCCGGTTGGTTTACTCGCTTTTCGCAGAGCCATGGTGGGTCGCTGAACCATCGTCACAGGTGCGATATGACCTGAATCCTGTTCTTAGGGAAGATGCGAGAGATGCTCACCGCATCTAGTGCTGCGGGTGTAGCAGTTGCGTTTGGTTCACCTATTGGAGGAGTAATGTTCTCTATCGAAGTGAGTAGGAGTGACTTTCCTTAGACGTGATAGGATTTGATCTGCGGCCGTAGGAGATGACAAGTAATTTTAGCATCAAGACGATGTGGCGCAGTTTCTTCTGCGCTTTGGTAGCAACAGTTGCACTATCTGTGAGCGCCTTTACTTGAGTTAGTAACGAAAAGTCCTTACAGCACAACCAGGCAATGAATCCGTATCGTAGCGGGAAGCTGGTACTGTTTCAGGTCACATACGACCGAGACTGGCACTTTTTCGAGATTATGTTTTTCGTCATACTGGGCATATTTGGAGTGAGTGCAGCCTCGTATATCCCACCCCTTCGTTGGTCTTATAACTGCTGCGAAGGGGCTGTATGGCGCGTTCATGGTCAAATTCAACCTTCAGTGGATGGCGTTTCGTCGCAAACGCCTTGCAAACTACCCTGTGATGGAGGCTATGGCTTTGGCTGCGCTAACTGCAGTGATCAGCTATTCCAACCGCTTCCTTCGTATCGACATGACTGAAATGATGTCCATCCTTTTCCGCGAATGTGAGGGCGGAGGTGATTATGACAATCTTTGCCAGTAAGTATTTCTGTGCACTAACTCATTGCCTGAGGGTTGACAATTGTTTGGCAGAACATCTGTTCAGTGGTCTGTCGCTGCTTCGCTATTTATCGCTACGGTCATCCGTATTGTGCTAGTCATGATCTCCTACGGATGTAAGGTGCCTGCTGGAATATTCGTGCCCTCAATGGCTATCGGTGCCACTTTCGGACGCATGATTGGAATTATGGTGAAGGCAGTCAATCGGTCAGTTGATTCTCTTGTTGATGCTGTTTAAAAGACTCAATGTACCTATGTGATAATAGTGCATATCCGAACCTGGGAATTTTCGCTGTCTGTGCTCCTGACGTTCCGTGCATCACACCTGGAACATATGCCTTTCTGGGTGCAGCCGCCGCATTGAGGTGTGTCAGATCATTTTTGGATACAAGCGGTGTAGCTCATGGCAGAATGATAGCGGAGTAATGAGAATGACGGTCACTGTTGTTGTGATCATGTTTGAGCTTACGGGCGCCTTGACATACATTCTCCCGACGATGGTTGGTCAATCACAGCCGAAGAGTTGGTAGATAGGACTGACACAGTATTCTTGCAGATTGTGCTTTTGGTGACCAAAGCAGTTGGCGACTTCCTAGGCACGAATGGGATTGCTGAGGAAGCTATACGATTCAATGGTTTCCCGTTTTTGGACAAGGATGACCATGCGTACAATGTTCCAGGTGGAAAATGTCATACATCTCAATGTGTCGTTGAACTGACGATCGTACACAGTGTCGAGGGTGATGAAGGCTGAGCTGCATGTCCTGACCTCGACTGGCCTCACTGTCCGCCAAATAGGTAAGTCTGAGTCAGCGTTACTCCTAAGTGGTTTACCTGAAAATTGTGCAGAGGAGCTCTTGGACAGCACAGACGTGAAGGGATATCCAATTATATCAGACCGGAACATCCTCCTTGGCTACATTGGACGCACGGAGCTTCGCTATGTGATTAGTGCGTTCCAAGTTTCAACTACTGATATCCCACGCTTACCCTCACCTCTCATCCGTTCATCGCGCTATCTGTGCCTAATTTATCGCTTCGTGGTCTGACCAATACAGGCAAAGCAATAAAAGTACAAGACACGCGCCCAGAGACGCTATGCTCGTTCGAGGCCGTAGCAGACGACCATGACGAGATCGAGTTCTCCGGTATCGCGACGGGACCTGGCGTTGGTGTGGACGACGAGATTTCTATGGAGATCATGGAGACAACAGTTTCGCCGGATGTGTTGAAGTTGTGGCCTTGGGTGAATCAGGTGGGTCTTGGCAAATCTGTGGTAACACAGATGGCTGATGGTCAAACGACTGGCAGACTCCCCTCACAGTGTCCCCCCAACTACCACTGGAGATCGTCTTACAGCTTTTCAGGCGTATGGGGTACGACTGTTTCTCTTCGCAAAGATATCACAAAAGATCTAAAGGTTATCCACCCGCAGACCCCGCGTCATCCTAGTTGAGGATCAGGGCGCGCTACGCGGGCTTGTCACCGTCAAAGATGTCCTAAAGTATACCCTAACAGAAACGGGCGAGATGCGCCCGTCATTCGATGCCGAGCAATTCGAAGGGATCATCGAGCAGACGTGGACTTGGCTTACGGCACGGACTTACGATCTTATCTCACTTTTGACTCGACTGTTTTTGCGCCTTCAAAGATAGATAAATCATCATATTTGAGTACATTATTGTCTCGTGTCTATTCCTTGGCATCTCTATATTGTAAACGTATCTTTACGGCTCGAGTTACAGGCTGGCGAGGAGCGCGTTGCCTTCCTGAAGCACGCACGGGCCTCCGTAGATGACCTTGTCAGCGAGGCCGTTGTCGTTGATGTACGAGACGATAGTCTCGTCATCTGCGCCGGGCTGCAGCCACAGCGCGGGTATGCCAAGCGCCTTGGCTTGTTCAAGAAGGCCGAGAGTGATCTGCGAAGGTTCAGAAAGTGAGAAACCAGCTGAGGAGTCTGCTGAGAGAGAGTTAGGCTACCTTGGGACCGGTGATGACGCTGACAGAGGTGTTTGTGGGGTCAGGGAGATCTGAGAGTGCGCGGATGGCAGCAACACCTTGAATCTCGGTCTCCTTCTGTATGAGGGAATGCTGTTCGTCAGTGGAGGCAGAGAGATGAGTGAGAGACAGTTTTGCGAACAGGGTGCACAGGAGTGACATCTTTGTTGTTCTCGAGGTACCATTTCAGCACCTAGATGGCGAGAAGCGAGTCAGTCATGCATGGGGTTGGACAGACAGTTCGAATGTATGCTGACCTTGGTGCCGAACTTTGCCTCGTCCTTCGAAGCACCGACGACGGCAAACTTCGAGGAGGAGATGAAGGTCTTCTTTTGTTCCTCAGTTCCAGGCATTGTGATATTAAGAGGTGGTGAGGACCTTCCTCTGCTCTAGGCTGGCTGGTACTTATACTGGTTCTCGTTTACCTCTAGTGCGGAGGTGAACGGCTCCATCGAGAGACGAACGGTGCAAGAGCTGCGCCATCCGTCCGTTATCTACCACAAGCGCAAAGCTGTCAGCAAAACCAATAGGACGAGTAGAGGCCACCGTGCTTACTTACCTTGCTCATTGGTTGCTGACATGACCTACGACGAGTACGAACTTACTCTGTTCTACCCCGCGCGCACTCGCAGCAAAGTCCGATGGTCCGTGCGCACGCGCCTGAGGGTATATAAGGGAAGGGCAGACCATCTGAACACCTCATACTTACCTTGATGGCACAAGCCCCTTCATGTACCTGGGTCTGTGGGCCGTGGGGGCCTTCCATAGCACGGCGACCTTGTCCTCAGAGGGAACTCGCGGTTTGTATGGGCTTCGGCTCATGCACCGTCTCAATATTTTCCTGTCCTGCTTCGGCCCTCGGGCTGGGCAGGCCGTTATTTTTTGATTTCAGTTTGTCCTAACCCTAACCCCAGATGCCTGTAATTAACCAATGAGATGACGCAGTCAACGCCACAGATGTAACCACAACACTACTTTTCATGAACTTGAACATCATCACTTGACAGCCATGCTTTCATGGCTATCTGCTAAGCTTGAGGTAGTTTCATCCAAGGCACACTCGCTGCTGACACGACAGCTGTTTTACGGCCTGCTACTGGGATTCTCACTCTCAGTGACATCAACCTCCCTCGCGCTATATTTTCAACAGCGCAGGAGAGAGATATTACAGAATCAGTTCGAAGCTCGACCCATCGAAATTCGTAGTGACGAAGTCATCGACGGTGTAACAGGCTTGATAGGTAAAATGTCTGCGACGCAGGTTATTGGCATTCATTGAACCGTGACTTAGGAAACACCCCACTAGTGAGAATAAACTCACTCAGCAATGCTCTGGGTGTTGAAATTCTAGGCAAAGCCGAGGTCAGAGTTTTTTGCTTCCACTAAACGTGGTTTTACACACTCCCTCTAGTTCCTCAATCCTGGTGGCAGCGTCAAAGACCGCGTTGCTCTGCGAAGTACGGTTCCTTTTCGTTCTTAGCTGTTGTTCTGCACGTCCTCAATACACAGTGCAGTGCTTGAAGATGCGGAAAGGCAAGGCCTTCTTTATCCCCACACCGGCTCTCGAATATTTGAAGGTACTGTCGGCTCAACTGGCATCTCTATAGCTACTATTGCTCGGGCACGGTGAGATATGCGTAGTCCTTGTTACTCCACACGGTTGACATCGTCGTTTCAAGAGGCTATGAAGCTAGTAAGCTTCACGTTTTTACTGACAGTCCACTTTCTCAACATGGCCGTAGCTATCATCATGCCGGACGACGTCGCTGACGAGAAGGTCAAAGCACTCGCATCCCTCGGCGCAGAAGTCGAGCGCGTCAGGCCCGCGAGCATAATCGACAAGAAGCAGGTAAGCTACATGCTATCTCTTCACCACTGGCATGCATAATGATGACCGTTGCAGTTTGTGGTGCGTGCCGTCTTGATCGCAACGCTATTGCCAATGACTGATTTCGTACAGAACCTCGCTAGGCAAAGGGCAGAACATTTCGGCCAAGATCCCCTGTCTCATTCTGCCAAGCTTCGGAGTTCGTCACCTTCCGTAGTCGTAACGACTACGGCCGCAGAGCTGGTCGCAGAAGACCACGGTCCTATCACCGCTGCCGAGGAGCACGAGCTCCGTGCAAAGCCTCGCGGGTTTTTTGCTGACCAGTTCGAAGTAGGTATCAACACTCCGATGCATAGTTTGCGGATTGATTGATGAGCTAATCTACCTCAATGGACGTATAGAACAAGAGCAATTATGATGCGCATTACGACGGTACAGGCCCAGAAATTTGGAGACAAACGAGCGGACGCGTCGACGCGTTCGTATCAGGAGCAGGTACTCTATCAATCAAATCAATTTTGTCGCTCAGCTCTCCCTCACTCTTTCCTTTTTGGCTAAGGCACCGGGGGGACAATCTCTGGCACAGGCCAATTCTTGAAGTCCATGAACGAGGATGTGCTCGTGGTGCTCAGTGACCCCGAGGGAAGTGGGTTGTACAACAAGGTTTATGGGTTCTGGTGTGTGCCGGGTCATTCACATTCTCAACATCTTCGTTCGCGGCAGATCAAATTTGGGGTCATGTTCGACATGAAAGAGGCAGAAGGCACCAAGAGGAGGCATCAAGTGGACACAGTCGTTGAAGGAATGTAAGTTCTAAACATACCCTATTGTGCCAATCTCCAGGGAACGCAGACATAACGTGCCTCTTCCTCAGTGGTATCAATAGGCTGACGAAGAATATGGAATTTGGGCTTCCGCTCATTAACGACGCGTTCCGGTATGTTATCCCACCCACGAGTTCGTCATCACGTTCTGACATACTTGAATCGCAACCACGTAGAGTCAGTGACGCGGAAGCGGTAGCTATGTCTCGTTACCTCGTGCGCAACGATGGCCTCTTCCTTGGTTCCAGCAGCGCGTGCAATTTGGTTGCTTGTGTCAAGTTGGTTAAGAAGTTGGGGTGGAAAGAAGGACAGAGGGTTGTCACTATATTGTGAGTGCTCTTTGTGTTATCCATCGAGGCCCCGCAGTTGAACCTGGAACCTGAAGATGCGATTCCGGGAATAGACATTATTCTAAGGTAAGCAGCTCCCGTTCTCAGCTCAGGCTATGTGTTTCTTTGACCTCACACCTCGATGTTATACGCCAGTTTTGGTAAGTACCAGCTACCTAGAGACAATCGTCCTACTAAACCATGCGCTTTGTAGGAACGACGACTATCTGCGTCGAGCAAACATCCCGATCGACACAAAGATCATAGACGACTTGCTCTCGGACGCTCCGATGTAAATATCAAGGCACGCAATGTATATATCGAACGTGTTCAATGCATTACGACGTGACCGAATGACAGCTAATATGAGTACAATAAAATACAATGTGAGTATGCGTAGTGATACGATATACGAGGTACATGATGCGTGCAGTTAGCGACTGGGTATGTATGCGATGTGAGTGATTATATGTGTCAGTCAGCGATGGGTATGCTGTCGTCACAAACGTCCCGGGGCAGTGCCTGAGAATCCAGCATGCTGCGTCGATGAGAAGGATGGTGTGGGTGTGAAGGTGAATGGAGCGGTGGCCAAGGACGCGTTAGAAAATGGGGGAACAGGTGAACGGAGCTGCGACTCCTTGCTCGGAGAAGCGCTTAACGACGGTGTAGCGGAGAAGCGGCTTCTAAGGCAACACCAAAGAGATTAGTGAATTTGTTCCCTTGTCGGCATTGAGAAGGCAGGGTACATACGCTGCGTCCTGGGTAGCAGTGAGCGAAGGGTCTGAAACGCCGACCCTCATGAAGCCCGCTTGAACAAGGAAATCCCACACTCGGCTTGTTTTGTTCACGTCTATCTTGACAAGGTCTCGAGCCTCTCGTCGGCGAAGCTTGCCGCCACGACGTGCATACTCGCGTACCAGTGTCTCTTTGATCACTAAGTACGGCTTGGGAAGAATACGCAGTTGAGAACAAAGGGTTTGTTCTTCCGGAGTAAGAAGATGCAGCGATGGGCTGTTGGCGAGGTTGAGAGGTTGTGCTGCATTACAAGGGTGGTCAAGGTATGCGAATGTCAGTAGTGTGATCGGCTACTCACGCAGTTTCCGCCCAGGTGGGCCAGTGCCATTGACACCCAGTTGACCACCAGGCTTCGGGGTACCGTCGCGTGGGGCTTCAGAGTCTCTGCGAGAGTCCGGGGCCGAAGATTGTCTGCCGATGCTCGTACGGAGGTTGCTATGTCTTTCACCAGCGTAGTAGTCACGAGAGCTCCAATTATTTTTGACTTGCTCCTAGAGGGATGGAAAATGTTGAATGATTCGACATGTAGGGACTTGTATGATGCGACGTACCCTTATCTTCACATCTGCGTGATACTTCTCAATATCCGCTTGGGATAATAGCCCAAGCCTACGATAGGCTTGTAGGTCCTGAATTCGTTTCCTGAGCGCATGTTCATCTAAAGGTACCAACACGTGTTAGAGAAGTCAAAACAGCCGCGCGAAAATACGCACATAGAGTATCAGCTGCGAAGGCTTCAAACTCTTCGGCAGTCTGTAAACGAGCGAAGGGGCGCAAGCGATGTATGATGTCTTTATCCTCCTTTGGGCGTTTCTTGTCGTTGTTTTGCATCTACAGCGCCCGGTGAGCACCATAAGTCGCCCCGTAGAGATTGACCACATTACCTGCTTATAATTCAGCAGTCCTCGTTCAAACATGACTGCCTTGGCTTCGTGTCGCTTATCTACTCGCTGTTTATACATCTCTAACAGCGTCAATTTGAATTCAAGAGAATCCTTTGTCTCAATGGGTGGTGGCAGTGTCGGTTCGTCTGCGTCTTCCTCCGGGTTACCATCCCCTTTGTCTTCTGTCTTTGGCGGTGAAGAAGGCTTTGGAGTGCCACTGGTGAATCGGTGACCATTGGCAACCCCTGGGCCATTCGGAGGTCGCTTACCAGGGCCAGGTGTTGATTCGCGCATCTTGGATTCTTCTTGAATCTTGGCGCGAGCTTTGACGTCGAGGTCGTGCTCATCTTCTGGAATCTGATCGCCACCCCATTCCATGCATATACCGAATTCGAGGTCTTTGACGAGATCTTCCGCCTCGTTGTCGAGCTCGTGTTCGAACTCCAGTCGACCTGGCAAGAACCCGGCCACTTCGTGTAGACCAGGCGCGGAGGTGGGAGCAACTTTGGGCGCAGGGGGCTGAATTGTGTTCATCTTGGATATCCGACGACGTTTCCGTTCTTG
This sequence comes from Cytidiella melzeri, assembly GCA_022592445.1. Taxonomy (NCBI): domain Eukaryota; kingdom Fungi; phylum Basidiomycota; class Agaricomycetes; order Polyporales; family Irpicaceae; genus Cytidiella; species Cytidiella melzeri. Next base: position 37,053 of record JABYQR010000193.1, on the reverse strand, counting down.
GAATTCTTCTGGATCTATGTCGAACTTGAGGTCCATTTGCTATGGCTTAACCTGAGTCATCATCCTAAAACAAGAGAACAACGACACTTACAGGCATGGGCCAATCTGGAGAGTCGATATAGACAGAATGGTAATGTTTCTCGACTTCCTCCTTGGTGTGGGTACCGACGTGTTCAGCTATTGCTTGCCAATTTCCCAGACCTTGTAGAGATATTCCTTCCAGTAAAAGAAGTTCCCTAATGCAACAATCGGCGCTGCTACACATACCAGAAAACAAGTCACTTACTCATCGGCTCCCCAGTCATCGGTAAAGATTGGATACGAGTGCAGTTCCTGGAAAAAAAAACTTGAGCATACGGAAAAATGAGACGTTCGTACTCTGGGAGCTTACCACAACACGATATGGGTGGTTGCGCTTATGCTTGCCAAACTCCTTGCCTGAACAAAAACAAGACGGACAGATGTCTACACCATCTCCTGGTTCGCACACCGCGTCCGCACATTTTATGCGAATCGAGTGGGTTAAGTCGCAGGCGCAGCCGTCGCATTGAATTTGTAGTCCAGGCTCGTTCACGGCTGTGGCAAGGCGTCAAAGTCAGCTGGGCCGTGGGAATTCTGCAGACGAGAGCGAGGCGTCCTGTTGCCATTATTTGCGGATTGAACTCACTCTGTATCTCCTCAGGTTGATGTTGTCGAGTTCGGTGAGTAACAGTCATCCTTCCAGCACACCCTCAGGCTCTCTCTAGCCTGCTGCGGAGTTGAGGTTGAAACCACTTTGGCCGACTGCTGGAAGGCGTTCCGTCAAATTGAATGGCTGACACTAGTTTGCAGAGGTCTACGATGAAGACACGGACACCACACGCTGCGATATCTACAGAAATATTGAGCATCAGCTCTCTGTTGCTGCTGGCTTCCAGCAGAGATAGATACGAACCCGGGACCCTTCTCTGCAGTGTATGTTGCGTAGATAGATAGTCTTTGAGCGGCGTAAACGCTATTGATACGCCCGCGAACGACGGAGAGAGCGAAGCTAATGGTTTGGTTGCGCCAGGAGTTGTCGTCGTCGAGGTCGCTCGACGCTCGCTCGTCGGCAAAAGCGCTGTCACATCATGTCACAGGTCGTGCCGACCCTGTGACGAGACATCTTCGTAACATGTCACCCTCTCGTCACAGGCGCTTGATACCTCACCTGAGGTCCTCCTCCCTCTAAGCATTCCTCGGATTCCTCTTCTAGACTTGTTCTGTCTACTGCTTGCGGGCTCTAGGACGATCCCCATCTCCTTTCAAATATTTTGGATTAGTTGTCTGCCTAATTACACGAACCCTATCTCTGTCGTGCCACATTCCCTCGCAGCCATGAGCGATACACGGTCACCTTCGCCAGCACCCGGTCGCTCTATCGACGTTGAGTTGTCGGGACAAGAGATCATAACCGTTGACCTGGACAACCTCGACGCAGACCCGGACGACCTTCTCGACGTGTTGAAAGAATCACGCTCGAAGGTTTCGATATGGACAAAACTCGCAACGGAGTATTGGCGCAGAGGTTTATTAGAACCTGCAGAGAAGTTGGCACAAGGAGCAATAACATGTATGTAACACGCTAAGCATTGTTCTACGTAACTGAGAAGTCTTGTATCGCCAGTTTTTCACTCCGGTGGATCCCCCGGGTCACTTCCACCTATCTATGCATTACTAGCCAATATACAAATGGCACGCGCGCGGAAAGCTCCCAAATTGATTCTTCAAGAGCCTCGTGAGTTCAAACGATGGCATGCACGTAATCTCCAATATGTTGACCCATACATCAGGACAAGATGACATGAGGAAGGAGAAGTCGCGAGAGGACTGCTACCGTGACGCCGCTCAGTTCATGAACAAGAGTGAAGCTGTTGTTAACGACACCGGCATGAACAGAACTGTCCTCAACTTCCTTACAAGAGGTGGGCATGTCTGTCTGCCCCGCTTTGTAGTCCACTGAACATCTTCCAATTAAGGCGTATTGCAGCTAGGTACACAATCCATGGATGATGCGCTTCGAACGTTCGATAGCGTTCTCAGAGAAAGGCCCACCAATATAGTCGCCTCTATGGGCAAGGCACGGATACTGTATGCAAGAAGACAGTACCCTCAAGCATTGCGACAATTCCAGGGTGTGCTGAAGCACAGTCCCAACTGCGACCCTGATCCTCGCATAGGCATCGGCTTGTGTCTGTGGGCAATGGATCATAAGGAGAAGGCCAAGATGGCCTGGGAGCGAAGTCTGGAAGTGGTACGTGGCTCTGCGCTCGCGTCTGGACCCTGTTACTGATTCTGGTGCGTAGAATCCTTCTCAGTGGCCTGCTCAGTTGCTTCTCGGATTGGACGCTATAAATTCTAGCAAAGACGAAAAGCAGTCAGAAGTTGAGCGCCGACAAGAATTCTTGATGGGTACACGATTAGTAGAAAAAGCCTTCAATTCTAATCAACGGAACTCCGCCGCTGCCAACGCGTTATGTGAACTTTTCCTCCGGAAAGGCCAGCACAAAAGGGCGCGTGGTTTTCCACCGTCATCGCATCGACTATTAATCCCTTCTTCTTTAGGCTCTCAAATTGGCAGAACGCACGCTGCAATTTGCTGACACGCTCACAATCTTGACGGAGGGGTATATCCGCTGTGGTAGAGTTCTTCATGAACAGGGTGCGGTGTCGGAGGCGATGAGGCAGTATGGTCAGGCTGTGAAGGGCCAGCCTGGAAACGTGCTTGCTGCCGTGGGACATGCCCAAACACAGCTAAAGCTGGGTATGTACCTTCAGTTCCTCCTGTTAAGCCTTATACTTAGCCTACATCAGATGAGGTATCTGCTGCTATGCATTCTCTGGAGACATTGATACAGACCCAAAACATCACCAGCTCGATAGAAGCCACAGCCATGCTTGCTTCGATACGCGCTATTCCTCGGCCAGGTATGTCCAGCTCAGAGATTTCACAAGCCAAAACCAGCGCACGCGATCTTTACGAGAAGGTCTGCAAGGCTCTCCATCTTCCTGAGGCCACAAATTTGCCAGTCAACGGGCATACAAATAGCCTCACGAGATCGCAGCGCAGAATTGCAGAAGATGTGGAGATGCACATCGAAATCGCGAAATTATGGTTTGAAGATGATGTGAGTCGCGTCGAGCGAGGGCTACAGGAGGCATTTCGTCTCAGCGAGCGTGACGGCGCCGTCGGTAAAGTTGATCCTCGGTTAATCAACAACCTCGGAGCATTGCAGCATATTTCCGGTCGTTATGATATTGCGAGGACACTATACGAACGTTCTCTCATGGACGCCACGTCGTCGGGCTCTCAAGAAAACGCCTCGACGTCAATCTTGTACAACCTTGCGAGGCTATACGAGGATCAAGGGGATGAGAGCAATGCGAAAAATGCGTATGAGAAGCTGCTATCACGACATCCGGAATACACCGACGGTACGTACTCTGAACAAAACAGTCACGCCGCATTTAAGACTCATTTTTGGAACAGCCAAGATTCGCCTCGCGAAGATGCTGGCAGATGTTAATCGTTCAAACGATGCGCATGAACTTTTGAAGCAGGCACTAGCCTCCGCAAACGGCAATCTCAACCTGCGGGCCTTCTATACCCACTTCCTCATACAATCCAACATGCACAAGCCTGCGAAGGAATTTGTTTATGCCACGCTCAAAGACCATGAAAGCCACGACGTTTACTCCTTGTGCGCTGCAGGATGGATCCAATATCACCAAGCCCGCGAAAGCCGTGACTCTACGCCGAAAGGTATTGACGATCGTCGCAGTGGCTTCAGACGTTCAGCAGAGTTTTACGAAAAGGCCTTGCAACTTGATCCCATGTGTGCGGTTGCCGCGCAAGGACTCGCAATTGCCACCGCTGAAGATGCTGTCGGAACACTAGGTGGAAGCTTGGGTCCTATTGCTCATGACGAGAACGCGAAGCGCATCAAGAACGCCCGCGATGCATTGGACGTGTTCGCAAAGGTCCGTGAGTCCATCGACGATGGTAGCGTCTATGCGAACATGGGCCATTGTTACTACCTAAGCGATGAATATGACCGAGCGATCGAAAGCGTAAGTGCGGTCCACCAGCTCGACAGATTCCGCAGGGCTAACCACAACCCAGTACGAAACTGCGTCAAGAAAGTTTTACCATCATCAGAACGTCTCTGTCCTACTGTGCCTCTGTCGTTCATGGTATGCCAAAGCGACAAAAGACCAGTCATTTTCTGCCATGAAGTCTGCACTTCGTTACGCACAGGCGGTACGTTCAATGGCTTGCATATCTTTTTCACCCTGCTCACAGAACCTTAAAGGCTCTGCATCTACACCCTCACGACAAAGCAATCCTTTACAATATCGCCATGATAGAGCAGAAGGCAGCTGAGATGTTGTTGCCGATGTTACCCGCAAAACGGACTCTCAAAGAGATACAGCTTGCGGTGGAACAAGCTGTTCATGCTCAAAAGTGAGTGGACGTGCAGTATAGGGTGATGTGCGATCACACTGACTTGGTTGTGTGTAGGCTTTTCCAATCATTAGCCGCAGACACGTCCTCAGCTGTGCCCTACAGCCGAGATATTGCTGATCAGCGTCGCAAGTACGGCGAAAGCGTCTTGCGTCGGTGCGACGAGCAGATAGTGGTTCAGAAGCAACACGAGAGTGAAACTCAGGCGAAGATGGATGGCGCACGGAGAAAACGGCAGGAAGACAGAGATAGGCAGGAGGCGCTTGAGGTCAGTGTAGATTCTATGATTGTTGTAACCCATTGACATTATTGTTTAGCTGGAGCGCAAGGAAGTGCTTCGCAGGGAGGCCGAGGAGCTGGCGGAGAAGCGGAAGATCGCCAGGGAGCAAGCATACGAATGGACTAAATCCAGCCAGCTTGATGTGAAGGATAGCGACGACGAGAAGGAGCAGCGCAGGTCGAAGAAGGCCTCACGCGCGCGTGCGAAACCTGATCAAACTGGCAGTGGTGATGAGCAAGAACAGAAGAGGAAGAAGCGTGGCAAACTCAGGAAGAGCGAGAATGTGGCCGAGGATGACGCTGCGTTGTTCAGTGGTGACGAAGATGCTGACGGCAAGCCTGCTGCGAAAAAGGTGAGAAATTTGTTGTTCGTTGTTTATGTCATTGACAACATGCTCTAGCGGCCGAAGAAGAGAGTCGTCCGAGATGAGGATGACGAGGAAGAGATCAGTGCCCCAAGAAAGAAGCAAATGTACGTGCCGTCTCTTTCATCTCGAACCGTGTACAGCGGATTGATGAATACGTTCTCCTAGCAAAAGCAAGGAGTTCATCTCAGATTCCGACGATGAGATGTCATGACCAACGAGACGTTCAGTGTTTATTGTATCGTTTGTTTTTGCGCCTGCCATTTGTATTGATACATTTAGTTGTTCTTGTTGCTAATTTAGTAGAGCTTGATCGCCTCATCTCAGGCGGGCGATGCGTGCAGGTTGGGGACGACCTCGTTCTGCGCACTGCCTGGCTGTGACATACCAAGACGCGGTCATGTGCTATTACAATGGTCACGCAGAGAGCATGTAGAACGCGTCCTCCAGCTCAGACTGACTAACCAACCAGAGTACCAACATGTCCAAAGATACGAGCAAGACATCTCGTGGAGCTGTTTACACTGCCGGCAATCAGGGAGAGCTAAAATCACCTTGTTACTTGGCACAGCCGGCGAAGACGCGCGAGAAATAGTGCGTTTCCTTGTTGCCTCTGTCTCCATAGCATGTATGCTAATCTTTCTGGAATCATCGCAGGTAATTCATTTCTTCTACAGCGAATAAGGCGGTTCGACTAGCAAGAGGGCCGAAATGATTGAGAAGGCGCTGAGGAAGTACGTGTACTACAATTTTTCGTTCGCCCACCAAATCCTCATATATGCGTGTATGACTAGGACCCCAAACCTGACAAAGCTAAGCATAAGTGCTGTGAGAGGGCTGGATGTCAATTGAGTGCAGGCTGACGGACTAACAGTCCGGATGGCTGTATCAACCATCCCAATGCTTGAGCAATCAATAAAATTGCTGGAGACCATGTTAAACTCGAGCACTTCACTAGCCGTCAAACCGCTGGCACAGGCATCGACTTGAGCCAGAGTGAGGTTATAAAATAAGCTTCTTCTTGGCCCAACCTTCGTACTGTGCTCAACATTCAACGCAACTCCTGATAGCTACTGACATAGTAAACAAACAGATTTACATGGCTGGAGATGTTAATACTAAAACGAACTGCGACTAGCTTCCACCGACTGTGCGCTGGAGTCAGCCACATTTGAGCGCTGCTCGGCATATCACGAAATATTTGCTTCCATGTTCGCTGGATCTGCCAACAGCTTGCATTCATTCGAAGTGTACACTCTAGGATGCAATAAAGTAAGCGATATCCATGTAGACAGCGAGCAAAAACGTACTAACGTGCTTCATCACATACACCTGTAGATTGACCACGTTTTCCGACCCGTCCTCCCCGCCATTCAGTCAATCACAATCGGCTGTTACGATTGCTTCACGCCCGATTGCATCCTGAACGAGCTCTCTACCGCGCCAAGGCTCGAATACCTCAATCTGTGTGGCGCGGGGGACTCCGCAGTCAGGCAAGCTCTGGTAAAGGCGTCAACTAGAGAAGGCTCCTTTTTCCTGCTTTGAAGAGGCTGCAGTACCCGGGTCAGGCGCGAACTTACAAGACTGGAAGGGGTCCTAATTTTCGCGTGCATGAGTACGAAAACACGGGACGAGCTTAACTATTAGACGCTGCTAGGAAGAGAAGACTCTACGCCCCCATTGGACACGAGCAGGAGTATGAAGTGGAAGGTGCGCAGAAGCGGGCTGGCTTTGCGGCGATAGCTAGGAGAGGGTGGTGAAGCACGTGTTTGAAGATGACAAGGACGAAACGAAAGCCCGAACAAAACCTCCGCTCTTTCCGCTGTGCATAACTCGCTAGTTGCAGTACAGAGACCACAGGTAGGGCTGCAATTAACGATATCTTTATAGTAACCGCCTGATAAAACTGAAGTTTACTTAGTATAGTGCTTACTGTAGAAAAGCTATCAGACTCGTACGTAGCGATGGCGCGCGATATTCAATCTCCCCAGTTGAGCCCAAGGACGTCCTCCTTCCCACCTCGTACTGCAGCCTCGACGGATTCAGCCAACTCCCTAAGCGCAACGACGTCTTCTTCCGTATATGTCCCAGTTCTCCTGGATGACCCGTCCAAGTCAGCAGGTGAAACTCCGAGCGCACGCTGCAAAGCCTCTTCACGATCCTCTCCTCGCAGCCTATCAATGGATCGAAGCAACTCTGGGAGCTTCGGATGCGCGGCGAGAGCTTTTCGTACCGCTTGAGAAGTGGCTATGGCCGCAAGTTGTTCAGAATTTGGCTCGATTGATCGGAAGAAGCTACGAGAGACAAAACGGACCTATGGATTCATATTGGTGAAGCTGGAGCTGTTTCGGGTCATCTCGTTTCAGAGGATCAGGGTAAGCGGATTCATCCGGGATGTATGGCCATTTTAGGGATGTGAGGGGACGAAGGGGAGGGTCGTCGTGCTCTGGAGGTTCGTTGTTGCTTGGCAAGTCTTGGGAGTTCTCATGTCAGTTGTTTATATGGTCAATTGGGTACGCCGTGTTATGCACAAGCATGGATAATGTGGCACTCACCTGGGTCCTGTGCTTGGCTATCGTCTGTCTTGGTGGGTTCGGTATCGAGCCGAGATATCGAAGACCCAAGATGAGTATTTGCGGAGCATGATGTCTCTGATGCATTCAGATCAATGTCATGACTTGGGTACATAATCATGGATACCTTTGTGCTGCTTGAAGCAAGGCACCGAGCAACTGGAATATCAAAGAAGCAGACATGCAATCATTTCAGCTGATAGTTAAGAAAGACAGACGAAATGTGAAGTCACTATACTATCAGGCAGTTTGAGCACGTATACTTGGATTCCTTGCTTTCACATATTTGACATTGTGCACGCTTGGGCGGCATTGCCGACGCTGAGTGGCTTGAGGTGGTGGAAGGACTCAAATCGCGAGTTCGGCGCTCATTTCCATATCGAGTCCTCTGGACGCAAAGCTGCCCAAAATAGCAGGTGTTCAAGTTCAATTGTGGTGGTCTTCTCAGTCGCTCGATTCGAGCGTGTCTAACCCACGCCACTTACGGGCACCATGCGTTTACGACGCGTTTTTGTGGAACATCAATGCATTGTCTGGTGAGCTGTGTACCGCCACGGCTGGACTCCCACCCGGGGTCGGCGCAAAGCTTGTATCATACGCAGCACTTCTCGATAGATTCAAGCAGTCATGTGGATCACCACGATTTTTGTAAACACACCACATACCCAGAAATCGCAGCTCTCGTGCCACAAAGCGGGGGCACTTGTGAGAATGACTAACAAGGACAACTCTCCGGCAGTGCGTGGGTGGGAGAACGACGCGGCCACGGCATCCCGAAGCACTCTACACAGCCAATCGTATGAAGTTCGGGACATGCAGCATTTCTATAGTGGCAAATTGACCATACGCACAGTTTTTCTCGTGACGGTCACATCGATGTGCATCTTGGCCCTTCAAGGTGACGTGCAATTGGCATACCTGCGAGGGGGGAGAGGAAGTTAGCTTCGGCTGAGCCACCAGGAGGATGTCGAATGCATGGGTTGAGTTACATACGATTATGGCGACGAATTATGCCGAAACTTTCTCGTACCCAAAGCTACGCGCCGTGTGAGCTTATTTAGGAAGTCCACCATAGGAGCTGCGGAATACAGGCTTTTCATGATTCCACAGACCGGGCCATCTGTTGGGGTGAGCGGATCATCCGCCAACTGCCAACATATTCATGTCGTGTGGGAACAGGTGAAGGGCGTCGTTTGTGACAGTCACACTGGCTGCGAGCCTTTGTGACGGGCAGAGAAAGCTGCTGACCTATGGCCAGCTGCAGCTGCTACAGTTCGCCACTTGGAGTGGGAATCGTTATTTATATCACTTGCTGGGCAGCCTGAGAGCCTAAGGACACGTCCGGTGAGGTTACTCGTAGGGATGTGTGTATTTATAACTACCGTGCGCAGTAGCGAAAATTGCAAACGACTCAGAGCCACCGACAGCAGCACAGAATCATCTTGCGTCGAACGTATTTGGCGTTTTTGTTGAGCTCCTGTGAGCACCAAGATACATAAACGGGAGGCAGCGGAACGCACAGGCGACATTGAGACGACTTGAAGTCGAGTTGGTGAGAGAGTGAGATGTCACGGCCATCAGACGACGTCGATGTGACATGTGTGACATGCATAGCAATGCGCCTCGGGCGGCTGACTGCTCAAATAACCTCAACTCGTTTGTTCAGGTCCCACCGTCGTTCCCTCCTTCGACTCGCCCCAGGACACCGTCCTTTCCCCTCCAGACGACGCCTAGCGCGTCTGCTTTACTCGTCTCTGCACTCACTAATCATGATCACTCACTCCTTGCTCCCGCTATTCGCCCTTGTCTCTCTGGTCGTCGCCGAACCTCTTGATGTGCCCTTGGTCCGAAGATCATCACTTAGGACGCTGAACCGTCGCGGCGAGGCCAACCTTGCTGCTGTTGGTCGTGCAGCGGAGCACATACGTCTTCGCTACGGCTACTCGTTTCCTTCACCTGGCCGAAAACGCGGCGGACAGACCGTCGGGATTGAGCTCATTAATTCAGTAAGTTATCACTCGTCTCTTGTCCTCAGTAGTCACTTTCTGCCACGGCCCTATCATTCTTTATGCTGCTCCTGTCATGGCGAGCATGGGGGGAGCATCAAACAGCAGCGTTCGTTGATCACCGGTCAATGTTGGGTCGTTGCGGCGGGCGTTCATATTCCTTGTTCTCACTGCACAAACGCTTTTTGTTTCTTCTGGCGGCGGTCTTGTGCTGACGGTCGTGATTGCACATTTTAGAATGTGGACTCCTCCTACATCGGTGCGGTCTCGGTCGGCACGCCTCCCCAGAATTTCAATGTCGTTCTAGACACAGGTTCTTCGGATTTTTGGGTAGCAGCATCTGACTGCGCTACGTGTCAAATCAAAAACACCTTTGACACTTCGGCCTCGTCCACTCTCCAGCAACCGCAATCGTCGACGGGTTCCAAGGAAGTCCAGATCCAATATGGCAGCGGCTCAGTAGCTGGAATCCTTGCGCAGGATGTTGTCAGTATGGCTGGATTCTCTGTCAATCCTCAAACATTCCTCGTCGTAGAGCAGGCGTCGTCAGACCTCCTGGACGAAGATACGTCCGGAATCATGGGCTTGGCTTTTCAAGCGCTAGCCTCGACCGGAGCTGTACCTTTCTGGCAGGCGCTGACGAGTGCAAATCAATTCACAAGCCCTGAATTTAGCTTCTACTTGACGAGATTCATTGACGATCCGAATGCGCAAAATGCGGAGCCTGGAGGAGTGTTCACGCTCGGCGGTGTCAATAACACGCTCTTCACCGGCGATGTCGAGTTCCTGGATTTATCGAGCAGTGGTGTCATCAATCAGAATACCTTCTGGTTATTGACAGTGGCTGGTAACTAGATTTTAATAATGCTTAGCTCTGGAGTCAACGCTAACGAGGTGACTTGTTCGTCCATAGCTGTGACAGTTAACGGCAAGAACATAACACTTGGCAGTACCGCCGAGTCCTTGGCAGCCATTGACACTGGTACTACGCTCATTGGCGGCCCTTCTGACGCCGTTGCAGCTGTTTGGGCAGCCGTCCCTGGCTCTCAACCGGTGGAGAGTATGCAAGGCTTCTTTGCCTTCCGTACGTTCCTAATTTTACGTCGCAAGTACATTTTATTGATCAGCACTTCTAGCATGCAGTACCTCCGTTAGTGTCACCATCTCTTTTGGCGGCACTGCTTGGTCTGTCAGTACAGACGACATGAACCTCGGTAGTGTCAGCAGCAACCAGTGCCTCGGTGGCATTTTCGATCTTGGCCTTGGATCCCAGATAGATTCCGGCGGAGGCAACCCAAGTTGGGTTGTTGGTGACACGTTCCTCGTATGTCCTGGCAGTGAAAGATGCCAGTTTACCTGCGCTAATGCTCGAGCAAATAGAAAAACGTCTACACCGTCTTTCGCTCAAACCCACCCTCTGTCGGATTCGCAAAGTTGTCAAGCGCCGCAGGCGGCTCAGGCAAGGCGTTTCTCCCCTCCTCTGTTCATGCTGTTCGTTACTGAACCGCCTTTTGTCAATGTGGCAGGTCCGGCCTCCAGCCCGACAAGTGTTGGCTCTGCTACTATCACGCAAACGGAAGTGCCGATACCTACCGGGACAGGTTAGTACATCACGACAGTTGCTGCTTATAGCATCCTCACACCTTATTTTGCAGGCATCCCGAGTAGCTCGACGACTGCGAGCGCGGGTAGCTCAAGCACAGGCCCCACTAGCTCAGCATCCTCGCTTTTCTCTTCACTTACAGGCTTTTCAATATGCTCCGCTATCTCGCTTGTCACATCTCTGTTCGTCGCTGCGTGATGATTATCGTTGCTTAGCTTTCTTGCTTATCAGGTTAGGTTCCCGCACATGTAACGATTTCCATCCTCTGGAGTACCACACACCCTTTGCTGCGACGGTAGACATAGCACTTGAAGATTCTCTCTCGTTCGAATCGGATATGCTTACGACATATAGCTACTGCAACCGTCTCTTGTTCTATTCATCATATAATACCCGGTTGCATACTTCCGTGCTTGATGTGGGAAGGGACGTTGGTTCGTCTTGATTCTGTGGTTGCTTAATTGTGGTGGTTGCGAGCTGGATGGATGCGGGCGGTCGGACGCGATGCTTCGTACTATTGTATATGTAGCCGCGTCGTAGGTGCTATTATCTTTGCAAAGCATAAGTCTCGATGTGCTCGACAAAAGACTTTTGTTCCGTCAGCCAGATTACATATTCGGATGCAGGGGAGTATGCGGTCGGAATTGTGGGGGCGATACGTGTGAATAGACTCGGTTTCTCTTGTGTTCGCATCTTTGTTTACAACAAGCTGCGCAGAATCCCGTCTCCTTCGACGAGTATACAAGGGCCACCGTAGATCACCTTGTTGGACAGGTCGTTGTCCTTGATGAATCTGACGACGGTCTCGTCTTCTGCTCCTGGTTGCAGCCACAGTGCGGGGACGTTGAGAGCCTTTGCTTGTTCTAAGATCCCGAGAGTTATCTGGCAGCGAGGTCAAAGGTAATACAATCAAAAGCTTAGACTTTTTTGTTCTTGTTTTTTTGAAACATACCTTTGCAGGAGTGATGATGCTCACGGATGTCTCGGCGGGCGAGGACAGGTCGGACAAGGTGCGTATCGTAGCTACGCCTTCAAGTTCGGCTTCCTTCTGCACGTTCGAAAGTCAGTTTTTCTCGCTTGCTCATGGCAGCTGCATACACCGTGGCTAGTGCTAAGAGCCTGGTTTGAGAGGGGACACGCACCGGGTGAATTGGTGTGACATCTTTGTCGCGAGCCTGGTACCATTTTAGCACCTAATGGCGTTCAGTCGATAGTAGCTGGACGCGTCGCTCGGTCATGATCAGTGGTTGCGTACCTTCGTCCCGAACTTTGACTGGTCTTTCGATGCCCCCACGACGGCAAACTTTGGAGAGGCCAGGAACTTGCGCTTTACTTCAGCTGAGCCAGGCATCTTGCGATAATGGGGATGGGTGTGGAGGAGTCTGAGGGAGTTGCTGTCGAGTGTGGGCAATCTATTGATATATACCCTGGATCCGACTCGAAGTCCAGAATGCTGCAATGCAAAACGCATGTACAGTGGGCACTTATATCACGATCGCGGTAGGGTTCCGTCGGAAATTCACTGCCGACTTTCCAACAAATGTTAGAAACACAATGCCGGTAGAGGTGTTTCCAACATATGTTATAAACATGTTACTTACAAAATGTAAGTAAGTGTTAAAAACATGTAAGTAAATACTTTCTGCAATGTAAGTAACAAAAACAATGTTGGAAAATCTGCATGTAAACAACAAGTCTCAAAAATCTACAAACTCCGAGTAATCAACGTTCAACTACAGTAGCGGCAAAAAGTCTTGCGACACCGCAAGTGCACAACTCTTTGCTCTCTGTTTGAGCTCAACACTGCTGATTTTATTCAATCATTTTTTACACATTGAGTATTGCATGTATAGAATATTTTTACAATGAAATCAAAAGAGTCTGTCTCGTATATAATACATTGTGCACAATCCGCGCTGTCGCGGCGCTAGGCGCCCGTCACGCGCACCACCACTATTTGGGTTTGTTTTGTTTTTTGATCTCTCCACTTCACCACTATCGTGCTTTTTTCGATACCACCCACTCTCCCAACTCTAGACCACACATATGGTGCAGTGTACCCCTACTAAAAAGGCCCAAATTTGGACTCTGCATAATGAAGGTGTCAGTGTGCCTGACATTTGCAAGAAAGTCCCCGTCCACCGGTCCACCATCTATTGTACCATCAAAAACCTATCCCACAATCCTGATTTCTATGCAAACAAGCCCAAGACAGGTTGCCCTCGCGTTCTACAAGACCACAATCTCCATCACGCCTCTTTACTCCTGGCACAACAAGAGGCCCGCAACGCTACAGATGTGCAGCGCAAGGCATTCCCACAAGTGGCTGCCTGAACAATGTGTCACAACCTTGCAAAGATTGGGCTGAAGGAATATGTGCATTGACAAAAGCCGTTTCTGTCTGTAGCTCATAAGAAGAAGCACAAGTGATGGGCTGGACATGCAACCAGATGGGGGAAGAAAGAGTGGGGGGGGGGGGGGTAATGTTGTTCTCAGATGAGTCCAAATTTAAATTATTTGGCTCAGATGGGAGGGAATACTGCCAAAGAAGACAGGGCAAGGAGTTTTTGGGCCGGAATGTGCAGAAGACAGTGAAGCACGGGGGTGGGAGTATCATGGTGTGGGGATGCATCACTTTGAAGGGAAAAGGAAGGCTACACCGCATTGATGGGAAGATGGATGCAAAGCTTTACTGCTCCATCCTATCAGAGTCTCTTCTGTGCACATTGGCAGACCAAGATTTGACCTGCTGACAGATCATTTTCCAACAGGACAATGATCCAAAGCACACGTCAAAGCTTGCTACAGCTTGGTTCAAGGAGAACAAGATCACTGTATTGCCCTGGCCTCCAAATTCACCAAATATGGATATTCTGGAGAATGTCTGGGACCATCTAGACCGCAAATTACGGGCTCGCAAGCAGCAACCGTCGAATAAGGAGGAGCTGTGGGAGGCATTGCAGGAGGAGTGGGCAAATTTGAATGATGAATATATCAAGGCATTGTATGAGTCTCTCCCCACTTGTGCAGCAGAGCTTATGCGGGCAAAGGGGTCCTATACTAGTAACTAATTTTACCAGAATTTTTTGACAAATTTTTACATAGAATAGTCAAGATGATGTGCAATAGTAGTAGTACAACACGTGGGCGCCTAATGCAGTTTTCGTGCGGATTGCACGTAGTTCCTCGCGCACAACGTCGATCAGCCTTTTTTTTTAATTAGGACACAATTTTTACATGATAATGAATGTGTGAGAACTGTAACCCAAAACTATATGCAAAAATAAGCTCGAACAATGAGAAAAATCTTGCGCACTCGCAGTGTTGCAAGACTTTTTGCCGCTACTGTACATCTGATGCCAAAGTAGGAGCTACAACAAAAGCTTGGGGAGAGGTTGTGCGAGGAGTATCAGATAGCATATCCAAGAGCCCAGTGGAATATAAGTTATTTTTGGGTTTTTATCCAGAAACCGCTCGTTTTCACGGTCACAATGGGCGGAACAAGTGCGTGAACAAGGATTCGTGACGTGGCCACGGTTTCTCTGAATCTACGTGCGGATTATCCACAATGATATGCCGACTTGAAGATAAGTCACTTACAGAGAGTGCTGCTTGAATTTGACGCGCCGAGACATGTTTGAGGCACGCCTTGCCCAGGAGCTCGAGCCAAGATCATACAACTCATCTCGAGTTGCGTTAATTTTTTTAAAAACAAGAAATCGAGTAACTCAATTGAATTAGTAGTGCACCATCCGGGAACCTCAGTCTCAGACGTCGTATGACAGACCATACTTATATCGGTTGTTTTCCCGTAATTAGCGCAAACCCACGACTGCACATCCGACTGCGAAAGAACAGAAATGCCTTTCATCACTAAGCGTAAAGACGATGCAATAGCCACATACAGCCTCGCCCTGCGTCTGTTCTACGCTTCATGTCGAGTTCGTGTAGTTCAAAATCTCCGAATATACACGACACGCGCTCAGTCTTCGGCCAGACTCGCATGAGCAAGTTCCTTGAGGGAACGGTAAGTACCACTGCTGTCAATCGCCACCCCAAACGACTCTGCTTCCTTTCCAAAAGCCTCAACGTCCAAGATCATCTGCGTGCGTATTTTCTCCTCGTCGGCACGTCCGTCGTCGTTACCAGCGGAGGTCGAGCTGCCAAACAGCGAGAACGCGGACTTCTTTCCCTTCTTGAGCCGCCTCAACGACTCTTCTGTCTTCTTCATAGCCGTGAGGAAGTATATGTACCTATACACAAATACTCCGCGTCAGATGCAACGCATATTCCGACGAGAGATGACTCACCGCTGCGCAACGTTCTCAAATACTTCCTCAGCATATGATTGCAAGAATTTGTCTTTCATAGCAGCACCTGGGCCATCTGCGCTGCCTATGCCGAAGAATGCTCGGAGCGAGCGGAATATCAACGAGACAAAATGGCTTGGCTCGGTCGGCATGCGTTTGCTCGATGACATGGCTCTGAACTGAGAAGGTATAGATCGCATTGGGAGTAACGCATCGTACCCGCGGCGAGACAGTATCGAGACGATTTGCGCAGAAAGTGGTGGTGTCAAGGAGATAATGTGGGATAGAGCAATCCGGAGCGTGTCTAGAAATGCGTGAGCATCATGTGGTGTACGTAGAGCGACCGAGCAAGTTACCTTCAAGACTTGTTTGAACATCGCCATCGTTGTCGGTTTCTGACACATCCGGAAGCATCAAAGACAGCTCTTCTCTCCACAATTTCAGAACTTGCACGTCCATGGCGATGATATCAGTGATAGCTATGGCCAGCTGTACCAAGGTAGCCTCATCCGCGGCTATGCTGTCAGGAGAAGACGTCTCAACCTGCAGATTCGACGGTGTCCCTGACCGATTGAAACCAGTCGGCGACGATGTGATCTAGCAGTCTGGTTCAGAGGGAGAAGGGTTCATGAGCGTCGTTCTACTCACTTTATCCATCGATATTGCAGAAGGAAATCTGGACGAAGGTTCGCTAAGCGGTATGTTGCTGTCTAGCCATGAGTGATACCGGCTAATTAGCTGGCAGACGATGTGTGTCAGTAGTGCGAACATGACTGAAGCGATATCTCCCGACCTGTAACGTCAGTTTCCAGAACCGATGGCTGAGCTCCGGTATATATATCTCCGCACTCCAGCAGCTAGATATAGCAGTCCAGACAGCAGAACCTTGTCGCGTGACAAACGGCTCTGTCTCTACGCAAAACAATGAGTGGCCCAATCATTGAAGATGACTGAAGCGCACCTTTCGAAGTAGAACGCTCCAACTTTGTGACAGCGAGCTTTTCCTCTAGTTTTCCCACGATCTCCTTCCATCGAAGTTGAAAGTACACTGGAAGTTGCCAGCGTCGTTCAAAGGCAGCATACACAGGGTGCGAGCGCATAGATTCAATGGCGTGCATAGACGGGGCGAGGTACTCGATGGCACGCAGAAACGCTTGGGTAGTTTCATGATGCTATTCCAGAAACACACAATCAGCCAAACAAAGTGGAAGTTACCAAAGTATGTCTCACCCTCCGAAACTCATCTGGCTTACCCGCAGCAAAGACGATGTTTCCCAATTCGTCCATGATCGCCTTCCCGATTTCTGCCCAAACCACGTTAGCCATGATATTGAACTCTCCGGGGGCGCCCGCATCTTTTCCCGATTGTGCATTCACCACGGACAGTGGGATCTTGGCTTGTCCTAATCTTGGCGTACCCGTGCCAGTTTTGAGACCCGCCTTCTCAGCCAGCTCCATGATACGCTTCATATCCCTGTCTACAAACCGAAGGATGTTGTTATACAGGGACGCGAGGGGGTCGTCAGCCTCGTCTAGAAGATGTGCTTGAGCGTGAGCTTCAAAGTTGATCTCGAAAGGGTTCTGCTTTGAGGCGAAGGCTGTGAAGGGAGTGTATGGTGTTCGCGGAGGGAGTGGGGTTTGTGCTTGCTGCACCATCGACCGCCCGCCGGCTATAGCGAACGGCGTATGAGGCATAATGGGGCTATGAGGCTCATCTAGACAGCCCGCGTAAATAGTCTATAAAACACATTCAAGCGCGTGAGTAGGAACAAATCAAAAAAAGGGTGTTTGAGCAACCTTTTTGACAAACGACCGTACGACATCTGTACGAAGTACTTCTTCCGCATCCGACCATAGTCCAAGGGTATCATACGTTCGAAAGCACTCCGAGAGGTCAGATAGCAATTTCGCCTTTTCTAGCTCGGTAGCTCTCCCGTGTTCCTTACCTTCTGTTAGAGCTACGAGCGTCGAGGAGAAGAGGTGGTCGAGGTCAGATGACAGAGTAGATTTTATGCGATCAATCCTCTACGAGCGTATGAGTTCACCGGGCGATCTGCAGAACTGACGAGGATAAGACCGACCCATTGGCATTCATCTACAAAAGCGCACTTCTCTGTCTGTGCTTTCGATACGTGGTATAATAGCTGAGTGTACTCAGCGGCCACTCGACCAAGATGTTTAGCATGATTAGCTCGAGATCTTTAGAGAACATTAGCGAAAGAGAGGTAACCCGTGATTGACGGACATACTTGTCATCGGCACGGTCCTCTTCCGAGCGTGCTTGGTTCTTCAACTCATGCATATCAGCTTGACCACGCTCCTCGTCAGGGGACCCAATAAGAAGTAATGATTCAAGTCGCGCAATAGACTCAGATATTTTCAACAGTAGGTGCAGAAAGGTCTGGAGGCAGCCAATGAGCAAGCGACTTAGAGTGCCCAGATGACCACTTACCTTCTCTTCTCTCAGAGCGGATCGTTTCTTCAGTTTCATCTGAATGGCGTCTTGGATTTCGTGCAGTTCACTGCGTGATGCCTATCAGAACTCCATGACTGGATATCTCTTCCACGATAAAGAGCTCTACTTACCAGGATCTCCGAACGTAATTTTCCCAAAGGCCTCTTAAGCCTATCTAACCTCGCACCTTCGCCACGCAAGTCTGTGCTAAGGCTGATGAAAGCTTCGTAGTCATCGTTAATGAGTTGGACCAGCTCCTCCTTCAATGTCGCCAGGTAGTCTCGTAGCTCCAGACGTAGATCTGGCAAGGACGTATATGCACGCGACAGCAGAAACTCTTCCACGTTGAATGGTTCAGCGGACAAATGTGGGTTATCGTGCGAGAGCGGGACATAGATTGGTAGGTCGTGGTCCGCTGCAGAGAGCGACGTGCGGCTCGCCCCGAGTTCGCGTTCTGCAAGTTCCTCGGCCAGACGGTCCAAGTTAAGCGGATCTCGCAAATTCTCGTTTGCCGCGAACAGGCTCATGGTCGTTCAAGGGGGGGTCGCTGGCCTTTACGATGAATACATGTATTATTTAGTACTGAACAGAGAGATCGGTCTAACATTGAACGTCTCACATGCAGTTTGTTTCCCCTACACGCAACTATACCCACAGCACCCGCCAAGCTTGTCTTCTTGATTCACTAGAGATGACGAGGGTCAGTCAATGTTCCAGCTGTTGAAGTTATGAGTGGTGAGATCACTTGACGCCGATCAATTCACATACAAAAAACTGAACTCCCTCAGCCGAACCAATCTGAGCAATGCAGCGTTGAGACCAGCTGCAAAAACTTGATATCTGAGAGGTATTCACAAACTGACACGACGAGTACATCCAAATAACTGCTACCAAATCTACCGTTGTGTTAAGATACACGATACACAAAGGTATGAAAACAAACTGTCACACATCGGCTAAAATACCGATTATAACCTGCTTCACCGTCTTGTCCTCCGGACCCCGCAACCTCTCAGGCTCAGGCCCATGCTGCGCCGCTGGAAACATGACGCTCCCCAAGACCTCGTCGTCCGGTCCAGCACGGATACATAACCGATGAGACACAACCCTAGGAAAGATCTTGCCCACGTCAACCTCTGAGATGTCCCACACCTCTGGAGGACGAGGCAGAGAGGATAACAGATCCGTACGTGAGCGATCACTGTCCGAGAGCGTGTCAAACAGTACGGATTGTGCTCCATGTGTCTTCGGATTGACATGAACTCGAATACCGTGACTACGAATGCTAGATGCCTTTTGTCTACCAATCTCCAGCTCTGCACCGAGCCATTCGTCCTCGGGTTTGTCCCAGCTGAGACTACTAGCCTCTTCGTCTGTAGGCCACGAAAGCCTTTCCTCGGATCCAGTGTCATCGCTGTGTCTAGCGTCACCGTTCATGGCAGGATTGGCGGCGACGTTACTGACAAGATCTGCGCCTAAGGAATCGCCACACACCACGCGATGAGCCCGCACGAGGTCCTCCGCGTCGCGATGCGCTCGTATGGTCAGCAAAGAGCCATCTACTGTGGGATTATGGCGCGCCGCCGCAAAAAGATCCTGTAGATAGAGATTCAGTGTAGGATGTAGGTCCGTGTATGCATCAACGATACGGTTGACGTCAGCTTGCGGAAGTGTTGCAGGTACGGGCCTGGTCAGTGACCTGAGATATAAGAGCTCTTGGGCACTGATGATAGGTGCTGACGTAGTGCTTGTTGTGTGGGAGTTCGAGCCAGGATGCAGGGAAGATGGGTGTGGGCGCGGGGAAGGTGCCACTGGCGTCGAGTCTGGCGACCACAACGGAGAGAGCGGCGAGCGCGGAGTGTGGGACTGCAGTGATGAGGACAAGGGTGATGTGGCAGTCTGATATGTCATGTAGGCATGTCGAAGGGTTGGTGTGACGTTTACGTCTGCACTCATGCCGAACCGGTCTAACTAGCAACGGGAAACATGGTTCATGTCAGGTGAGTCATCATTGGTACATCGCTACGGCACTCACTAGCGGACGCAATATTCGGGGCCTCTCATACGCATCTACAGGACACACATAGACGACAATAAAATCCGACGGTAAACTCCACGTTTTTCCCGGTTGTTCGCCGTCCGCATCGAGCACAATTCTGTGTTCATGTAGGACTCGTAGAAGAGCTCTTTGTGCCGGCAAGGAGGTATGTTCAAGACCCGACACCACAAGTGCCCCTGGAACGGACAAAGTATGCGATGCAGAGTGATGATGCTGATGAGGTTCGGAGTAGAAATGTGCATCCAGGTGGGGACGACTCTGCGCCTTGACAGGCTCGGTGGCCACTCTGGATACCTTTGGTCGCACGCGCAGAGGAGAAATAGGGGACGTCGCGTCTCTCACGGAATCCGAGTAGCTGCCCTTGGTCTGCTCAGAGGTTGACAAGGACGATCCGACGCCCGCAGGGCTGACAGAACTGAAGGTGGCGGAGCGACGAGGTCCGATTGTGCTGCCGCCCTTTTTTGAGCGGTCACGGTGGTGTTTGCTGACAGCATGAGGAACTCGCGAGCCCGACTTGCCGCGCAGAAAGCAGCTGCGGATTAGCTCGTCTGGGTCTGGGTGTACATGGGTGGACCCAGAGACACCAGGCCCAGATGCTCTTGTAGATTCTTTCTTGGCCTTGTGCTTGTTCGTTGCGATTCCCAATACTTCAGACAACACCTGTGTGAAATAGTCGTTAGTGACAACCAAGAACCAAACGCAATAAAGATATGATGCGGTCGTGAGTCTAGTGCCAATACATAGCTGCTCTCCCATGCAAGCAATAGCAAGTACTTTCTATCCTTTCTAGGCAAGCTGCATCAGCTTCTGTCCATTCAGCAATTTAGCACGGCGAGGCCGGGTGCACTTATAACACCATGAGGCGCATGTAGCAACGAGAAGAGAGATGCTGTGCAGATGGAGAACGGGCAGACTCTTTGCTTGATACAAGGAAAAGCTGCAAGACTGTGTTGTTTAGAGCAAAGACTTACGAGGTAAGCCAAGTGAAGGACTATCCCAATGTCTTCCTCCCTCGTTCTCAAGATGAGATTCTTCCGCCCTGAATAGCGAGCATTGCCTCCGTCCGAGTGACCAGCAACGAGGCAGAGCAGGACAGATTGCAGTATGACAGGATCAAGCGGAAGGTCTGGATGCGCATCGCGAACTCTTGCGACCAAAGACGGGAAGTACGCGGATGTTCCTGGTGCCACACTTGGGTAGCCGTTCATTCTGCTGCAACCATGTGTACTTTTTGTACCGTATGTTTCAAAAGAGTGTTCATGTTACTGTATGTCGAGGACGCACGACTCGGAAGCATAGGCCGCACAGTGCTTATTCCCAGCACGTGGTCGGGTTATGGAAACGCGTCCCGCTGCCGCGACTTTGCAAACGCCTGAATCGGTGACGGCAGGCTAACACTGAACAGCTTGTCGCAAGACACGCGTGGCTAGATATCAAATGTGCTATTATTCTAGCCTACATTGGGTGACGGAGCGACTTAAGTAACGGGCAGGGCGTATGTTGGACAGTACTAGTGGTGATCCGGAGTCGCTCGGAGTGAGTCCCAAACATGTGTTATGAAGGCTTGCAGTCTGTCAATGCTTGCGGACGTCCTTCTATGGATGTTGAAAGGGACAATCAGTAATCGGTTTCAGTATAGCTATCTGAACTGAACTGTACGCTCTGACTCCGAAAGTCAGAGGCTCTCGTGGTCCAGTCTCCGAAATCGCAGCGCTGTGCACGGGGTAGGTCTCGGAAACAGGATCTTAATTAAATCGATGGGCATCGCCTAAGCATGCAAACAGGAACAGGCGTGTTAAGGAGCACAGGAGAGCATCGGTTCTGCGGAGTGAGCCACTGACATCGCCGCTGAGTGCCCTTCCACAGTCGACGTTTCAAATTTCAACCCTGGACAGTCCCCATCAGTCGGCTTGTCGAGTGGGAGCAAGCCACCAGCGGTCTCTATATCTGAATTTCAGTTACAGTGATCCACGCACCAGAAAGTTGATTCGTCCAGCAGGCGTACGACCGCCTGTGTTCTGGCAGACGCTGCTTCCGCATAATCCATACTTGCGTTGCAAACTTGCTCCGCATGAACGGCTTTCCATCATTCCAGGGCGCGCAGGCGTGCCGTAGACAGTCCTCGACTCGGTGTTGATTAATTCGATTTTGAGGCTTGTCGTTGCGTATGGACGCTGATTGTTGCGTAGCTGAATCTCGTATGAGATCATTGTCTAGAGCATGCACTGTATGCGGGCAGTGCAAGAAGGTTCAGCTAGCAGCGCCACTATCAATCACCATACCCTATGAGTACTCTGTGTAGCAACAAATGCACTCACCAGGCATCGTAGTTATCGATGGAAGTGGGTCCGCCCTACCTAGGCCGTACGACGACGTCCATCGCAGGTTTGCGATGGTCAGGTAGCTCTATCTTTGGAGGAAACGATCTATACATCCATGTTAGGATAATGGACAAAATGCGAATAGACTTGCGACTGGCAGTACTACCGGTGCGACGACTGCAGGTGTCTGATGGGGGCAGTGCAGAGTGGGCAAAGCGGAGATGGTAGGCCGCCGACAACAACATGATGAAGCGAAAGGGTTTCTTGCATAGTTATGTGCAGTTGTTCCACAGCGACTGCGAGGAGGGACTGGCAAAGGAACATGGTAGGACTGGTGGGGGCGCTGCTTGCAGATCTCGATCGTCGCTTTCCCTTTTCGGAGCTGCAGACTGTTCCTCCCTACCATCCAGGTTCTTGATGCACAACAGTATTTCGTGGGATGGAACGGCTGTCTTGAGCACATCCTGCCACTCACATGACTGTGTGCATCGTTTCCCAAGCGTCCAAGGTAAGAGAACCGGCCATGCCAGCACTGTCGACATGACGATGGAGGTACATGCTCTGATTCAATACGTTCTGGTGCGGTACGGTTGAATGAGTGAGCGATGTTAACTTGTGCTGCTTGCTGGTCCTCTTTACACTGTTGCCGACACTACGGATGTACTCGCTTGCATAGCGTCTGCGATGGCACGGTGGCACCAAGCGCGGGGGCACGAGGCCTGAGTCTGCTCTCGACGTAAGAGGACCAAGTTGCGGTCCTGAGTCTCTAGTAGTACCTTGGGTACATACGCTCACCTGGATACGCTCACCTGGGATATACTGCACCCTCTCCATCGACCCTCCATCCCCTTATGTCTTGCTAGTCCTGGTCCTGCAATATTCTATCACTACCCCTGACTTGATCTGAACAGCAGATGTATGGCAGAATCTGCGCAGACATCCACCGACGACGATGACAATGGCTTCGTTGTCTCGATTGACGACACATCTCCCACCATTGTCTACTCGCCCTTCGCTGATACTTTTGCCGCACCAAGTCTCGCCACTGGATGGAACCCCTTTTTCTCTGACTCTGGTTTCGTGAACCAGTCTTCCAGCGGAGTGGGCACGACCTTCCATGTCACTTCGGCTGACGGCGCATCCCTACGCGTTCAATGGAATGGTAAGTAGCACAGTGCACCGATGCCTCGTGTATCAGACGCATCCGCCGCGAGGCCGTCCATTCTGCGATTCTCGTTTGTAATGATTTTGCCAGCTCTTATTATTCTCCTAGGGCCTTTTGTGCTCGGCTTATTATCGTACATACCATGCACAGCCATCGCGATAGTTTGCAAGATGACTGACACACCGCTTCACAGGTACTGCAGCAACACTGTACGGGTTCTTCAACACCTCTCTCCCAGCGTTTCCATCTGCCGTCTCTTACTCGGTGTCGCTGGACGGCGTGTCGACCACTAACTATGCATCCTCGTTCACTACCGATCCAGACTCCCAGGACAATATTCTCGCAGCGTTCACCAACTTGACGAATGGAGAACACTTCCTTGAGCTCGCATTACACAGCTCCGGCAACGTGTCCGAGGAGATTATCTTGCTGATGTTCGACCGTGTGGTCCTGGTGCACAGCGCGCTGCCTGCGTCTACCGACCCGTAAGTGGAGACCCCCCCTGCCTGCGCGTTTTGATGGCGTTTCTCCAAGAAATCCACGACCTTGTTGCAACGCATTGTCAATGGGGTAGTACAAACCATAAATCCCGATCTTTTTACCCATGCGCACTATTCACAGCCCCCTCCTATCTACCTCAGAAAAAAATCCAAGCATTATAGCTGATGGCAAGTATTTCGCAGGTCCACCTCCCAAACAGTCACCATTCCAGATGATCTCATAGCATTCCACGGTCAATGGTCCTTCACCTCGCAGCTGCTCCCCAATCAAACATTTCCCCTCCACTCAAGCACAAACGTAGGGGATAGTGCGTCCCTGCAGTTCAATGGTAAGCCTGACAAGTTGCCGGCGGCATCTCACGCTGACACTCCCCGCCTGTTAACTACCAACTAATAACGCGCCGATTGTTTTGATCGGACGTCCCGCAGGTAGCGCGGTTGTCTTGTCAGGTCTTACGACACCGCTTTCGGGCTCCTACAATATATCACTAGACAATGCGCCGCCCACGACATTTTCCGCTCGCTCATCCTTCAACGCTTCCTCTCCAACTGTCCTGTTTTACACGTCAGGACTTGACCCTTCCGTTGTCCACCAACTCAAGGTCGTGAACATAGGAGCATCGACTGAAGACGGAGGTTCCCTTCTCTTGTTCGGGACTGTGAATGTCACTACAACCGGGACACAGAACGGCGGCGGGTGAGTTGACACGATTTGTCGCTGGCGACCTTGCTATAAGCTAACTTTCCCTCGTGTACCACAAAGTAAAAAGATGTCGTCCGGGCCTACAGGTCGTACCATTGCCGCGATCTGCGCAGTCGTAATTGTCGTGTCCATCGCTTTCGTGATCTTCCTCGTCATTCTCCTTCGTAGGCGAGGCCGAGTAGCTCGACGCAAGCAGGCGTTCATAGTTAACCACGACGTTCGTCGAGAGCGTTTCTCATTTCTTACGCGATCGCGCCTTCAGCAAGACGTCGAGAAAACAAGTCCGGTCAGCAATCACGCCGATGAATCTCAGCATGAATCAGATGTGCTTGATATCACTGCCGCGAAGCACGGTGGCGACGAGCAAGACTCTGATGATGAGGATAACGATCTTCAGGGCCTTCACGATCCCCAAGTCTGGCACCCTCGTCACGGGTCTCAAAACTCGGACGGAAGTTACGCGATCGACCTTCCCGAGCTTCCAAGGCCTGGTACCGGGCGGGTTCGTACACGATCGACTAGCGAATCCCCTTCGCCCACCCACCGATTCTCAGACCAACAAGCTCGACCCGCCAAGTTTTCACTGACTCCATCGTCTCCAACACCGTGTTCGACACCACGCAGTCCGAAACCTAGGGGGCCCCGCGAAATGCGAACCGTCGTTTCTACGCATAGCAAAGATACGAGCCGGGGGATACTGCTCAAGGAGATGTATTCGCCCGTTGCTGACGTACCTGTTGACGTGCGGACCAACGACTCGCTCTTGTCTGCTGGGGCTTATCTGCCGCAACCAGTGATATCTCCGTTGAGGGTGAATTTCGAGGACGTGCTCCCATATGAAGCTGACCGAAGGCGAGATGCAAAGCATCGAAGTGAGACCTCGAGGATTTCCCTCCCGTACTCTCTCAAGCAAGCCCTCACGGGCCACATCCGCCCCACGTACGGCCGAGACGCGTCGTTGGCGAACGCAATAGGAGGCAGTCCAGCAAGCCGATTTTCGTTCTTGGACTTGAACTCGAGTAACGCTTCCATCAGTTCGCGAAGCAACAGACAATCACGCTCAGCTTCCACGCGTAGCTCGCTGAAGCAGAAAGGCACCACTCCTCCCAGCAATTCCACACCGCCAATGCCTGAAGACCCTCGAATATCGCTAGGCTTCTCCATGATCATGGCCGGCGGCCCAACTGCAAGCCAGCCCTCCATGTCCCCAGACATCTCCCTCCAAGCCGTGTCTCTATCGCCTATCACCATACCCGACCACCCTTTACCACCACATATTGACGTGCCTATCGGCGTTCACCCAACAAACACTTCCGAGCTTCCATCCCCCTCAGACTCCATCCCACGAACCCTCTCAGACATCCATTTCAGACACTCCACGCAATCGTGCTCATCGCCAGTAGCCGAATCCCACAGAACGAGTCACCGCCTGAGCGTCTCCCAGCGGGCTTCTCACCACCCTCCGCTGCCTGCCGCCTCGACTTTACAAATACCGCAACAAGCCGAACAGCGGCCCTATATCGTGCAGAAGATACTGGGGCTACCGACGGGGTCGGGGCCGAGCACTCCTTACGGCAGTCCTACCGTTTCAGGTTTTGCCTCCCGATGGAGTAGAGGCCGAGGCAGTGCCAGTGTCGCCGGACCATCTAGCTACAGCAGACCACGGACAGGGCCGCCCGGATGAGAATGAGCCTTCGTTATGTCAGTCATGACGTCCGTTACTCTGCTAGTTGTATAATCGTTCTTGCTTTTCCACTCGCTCGTTGCACGTGTACATTAGCACTCACCCACTCACCCACCCTCTCTCCCTATCTGCTCGCCCCATTGGACACTTTCCTGGAAAGCTGCGCATGCTACTAGTATAACTCACCATCGTACTGTACTCTTTTTATTATCCCGCTGTTGGTTTTAACTCGTGGTCTCACAATCGCTGTTCACCATACCCATGTCGTCAATTGCATCATGTCATCTACTCGAATAAAACAGCTTGTCGCTCATCATGGTCATCCCGTAACCGAATGAAATGTCTCGTAGAGAACAAGATTCATCGCAAGTCTTACAAGTGGAGAGAACGCGACGTGGATGTGACCAAAAAACTGATAATCTTGATTGCGCCGATGATGAGCTTCCAGCGCATGTATTTCAAGCTAAAGAGGTTCAAACTTCATACTCATACAGAGTTGACCGGGTCACATTACGGTATCTCTTCTGACAGCAAAACTAACAAACCGTCTCAGGTCCGTAAACTTCGACAACGGATCAGATCTCCCCGCCGCGTCGGCCTGCGTGGGTGTGGTAGAAGCTGGAGGTGAACCAAGGGCAGACAGGATACCGTCCCCCCCTGCTCCTGTCAGGAGATTGACGCGACTGCTTCCAGGGCTGCTGAAACTGGAACTCTGGCCTGGGTCCATGTCCAACATCGATAGGAACGACGTGCTCTCTAATTCGGGCTTCGTGCTGGTGACGGCCAGGAATGTGTCCTGGAGATCGTTTTGTTGAGCTTTTGGAGTGCCTTTCAGATCCAATACCTAACATGGCATCGTTGATGCCGTCGTTCCTGGCGAGAGAGACTTCAGAAACGTACCTTTTGGAAATTCGAGAACGACAGATCGCCAATCATTGCTGTGTAACTCAGGATGAAGACATCCGCAGGATTCTGTGAGTCATGTCAGATTTATCGGCTTGATTGCAGAAAAGAGGTACGCACTGCCGGAGTGACGATAACCTTGAGAAGCTTCTCAAGCCTCTGTGTTTGGTTGTTCACGCTTCGAGTGTAGCTGTCATCGATATTCAGCAAAGCATGACAGAAACGGTGATGTAGGAGAGACACATACCTTTGGGACGGCTCAGCTTCCCCGGGAAGTTTCAACAAGCAGGCCTTGAGAACTTGCAGATCCAAGAGTAGCTGGTAGTAGAATGGTTAGCTGTGATTTCAAGCGAAGCTCTACGTATGTACCTGTTCGGCTCCGATCTCCTTTACAGGCCGACTCTTGACTATAGCATGAGTGAACTTGGTGATAACAAAACTGTGTCATGTGGCTATTAGCACGTTGCGCAGTTGGCAGATCTATATATGGACGTTACCTAGCAGCTTTGTCAAGATAGTTTCTGACATACTTCTTTTGCTCGATGAGAGGCTTGATCACGTCTCTCACCTGTTCGACACCTTTGACGATCTCATCCACGTAGGGTGATGGGCCGCTGACGATGTCGTTGGAACCCCACACAGTGCGCGACATGACCGCAAATGCAGGATCGCATGCGCTCTCTAGCTCTTTCAAAAGAACGAGAATGGCAGATGATATCGCGCTACATGTACGCAGGACATGATGTTAGTAAGTGCAGTGAATTCCGAAACGGCATCTACCTGACGAAAAGATCACACTCTTCCTGGAACGAGACTCTGTCTTTGAAATCTTCATGTATCTTTTCACGTATCTTCTCCTCGAGCTAAAATCAGAACGGCTATATGTCAGCTGGTGTCGATCATGTTCTATGCCAGACTTGGCTTTACCTCCAGAGCAGTCGCATGGCAATAGTCTGCCGTGTTTATCAAGATCGACGCGTTCCTGAGTTCATTGGTATCTGCACGACTCTCTACCGAGCGGCGAAGTGGTAAAGCCGGCCTGCATGCAGGTAAATCCAGAGTCTAGGTGAGGTTGGACGAGCCTCACCTCTTCATACTAGCGACTAGAACTTCCTCTGCATCGACAGCTCATAATCAGAGACGGATTGATCAACAAAAAATAAAAGTCTTCTGACCGGCATAGATACGAAGCCACTTTTTATGCAGTTGGCAGAGATCATACAGAGGCTGTCCAATGAATAGCTTTGCGCACTGTTCTAGGGTTTGCGCGTAGAAGTAAAACAGCTCAGTGGAACTGGGCAAGACCGCAGCATGCGGCTGTTCGCCATCCTGCGAGGTTCGTGGTGTTGCGGCTTCAAGAGATGATCGTGACTTGGCTCCGCGGTATTGAGATAACATCCCTTGCAGTGCTCTAATCGGATGACATACTTACAAGTGGAAAAGGTGCTGGACAGGTAAATGGACGTACTTGTCTTGAGCCGATATGAAGACGCCCATGTGAGGCTCGAACGCAGAGGATATGGTTCTATTCTGTCTGGTCGCATTCGCTGCCTGAGTTGCCTTGAGGATGTCAGGTAGCTTCCATTAGAGTCAGTATTGAGAACTATCAGCCGGAGACATCATTTCTCTCTTACTGGAGTCGCGTACTTCTTCACAATGGAAGATTCAAAGTCAAGGATCTCCTGCAGGGTATCCAATAGTTGTTTGATGGTCAAGTTCGAACCTGCTTTTGACAACAGAACAGTCAAGTCGTCTCTATTGTGCAATAAATTTAAATCACTCCATTTCCCGAAACAGCGACACCTTACCGAGTGATCTCGACAAACTTCGCTGTGAGATGCCAGCCTACTTGCCAATCACCTGGAAATACACGGCCAGTTTCTGTTTCGTGTGTCTGTAGCGATCGCCGGAACCAGTTGAACCGCGTAGTTACGTTATCGAGCTGCCCAGCTTCGTCTGTGGCCTTGAATATACGCCTGTATTCCTTGAGCTCAAGCGCAACGTAGCGGTCGATAAATTGACTTCGTATTTCAGGTCCCAGCACGTCCACGACCTGACACGCTGCAGCCATAGTAGACGGCTTGATAGGCTTAGTCGGGTCTTGTGCATAACTGACATGGTGCCAATTTCAAGCACCGTTCACAGCCAGCGAGGTCCAAAAAGAAAGACGTACAACTTGTCCCAGTCTGCATCTATCTTGGTGCGAAGCTCTGACTGTATTTCTTGTACACGCCGCCATATTTGCGATATCCGCTGAACCGCATTATATGGCCTAAACGAGTTTGAGATTTGTTTGACAGCCTGAGCGAGACTTTTAATAGCACATAGCTACAGACGGAGGATGCAATCTCACAGCAAGTGTCTGCGCAATGTCCTGATACTTGTTCTCGCTGACATGATCTTCAAGCTGTCCAAGGGCATTCACTAACAACCGTTCAGACACGGTTACACGCATAACGTGGCGGGGATGTGATCGTTAACATTGGACATACCTAGCATCTGCAGTCTCTTCAAAGTGGACATGCTCAAAATGAGATTCTTCTTTGCCATATCCAACATTTGAATCTCCTTGGTAATGTTCCTCACTACAGCCTCAGACTCTGTAGCCTTTTCACGAATGCGTGACATTTGTCCAAGCAAGTCCTACCGTGATAAGACTTCAACAATGGTAAGGTTTCACCACAAGATAGATTACACACCGAGATCATCTCCTGTATCAAATGCATCCTTCTAGGGTCCTGCTCTTTTCTCAACTCTGCTTGCAATGACATAACCTCCTCGTGTAGGTCCCGCTCGTTCTGGCTGAGACGGGTTTGCACAGCTTCGAGTTGGCCGAGAGATTCCTCTATGATATCCTTTGATAATAGGTCAAGATTCTGCTACACAGAGGAAGCTTACCATTGGGGAAAATTCCGTTCAGAATTCTAACAGGATTGAAGTCGTCGGACAGGTCGTCCAGAGGATCAGAGCTAGGGTCGGCCTGAATGTCGAGTACTCGCTGTATCGACAAGATCAGCTCATGAGGGAGCGCATCGTCCATCCGAGCATCATACAGTGTCCGTTCCGACGACATTGCAATTCGGACCCTAGCTTGCGTCCGTTGAAGATGTAGTACGGTGGCAAACAAGTTACTGTATGGGCGCTTTCTCAAGCTTTGCTATCTAGAAGTCCACCACCACTGCTGGTAGTCAACATGCGAATGGTATGTCCCTGTATTTGGATCAATAACGCCCTAACGTACCTGTAAGATAGCGCAAGAAGACGAAAACGACAACAATGCGGAAGTTAACTGGGGTACGTACATAATTTGCGATATCATCACTTGTGTCTAAACTGCTTCGCGTGTTTTGACATTTCAAGAGGACCAGCAGAACATAAACGCGTTCTCGAAGCTCAACACTAGATTGAGGAATACGGAAGAGAAACTTGAGGGTCTGAAGGTGAGGATCGCAACGCACGATGTTTGTCAACTAACTTAATGCGCTCGCGCCGATGTAGCAAGAGAAGGAAGCTCTTGATGACCTGACTATGGAGCTCGAGCTTGCTGACGAGGATACGCCAGTGCTGTGCGTACTACCTCTCCTTTTTCATATACTCTTGACTGGACGTACTTCAGATACCGAGTTGGCGAAGCCTACGTTCATCTGCCCCACAATCGGGCGATGAAGAGGCTGGCAAAAGATCAAGCTACCGCTGATCAGGAACTGTCGATACTGAAGGACCAGGCAGAGCAGTGTGAGACAGAGATGAAAAAGCTGAAGGTCGTTCTGTACGCGAAGTTCGGCAAGGCAATAAACCTAGACGAATAATGAATGATACCGCGAGAATTCTGGGAATGTTCAAGAGTGCCGTCGTGGCTGTCTTTGATAATGACGATGATGTACAATTTCATGCTGCTCCCTAGTACAAACTACTTTTCAAACTGGTTGTAATAGCGAAGTTAGTGGTAGCCAGGTAGTAAATACATGCGAGTACCCTCAAAAACCTTGGCGGCGGAGAGCAGGAACAGGAGCACTGCGCAAAGAGATCTGGAGGCAGAAGAAAGTGCAAACCCAGAGAGACCTCAGATTGGCACTTTGCAATGGCGCTTTATCCTTACTAGTAGGTCGCGACACACCATCGACATATAAACGACCACGACCACAAGAATTGTCGACCATCATGAACCAACAGTGTGACAACGACAACGACGTCGATACTACCATCATCACCGCTGCTAACCCCTCTCCCTAGCGGACTGCCCCGCCTTCTGGGCCGACGACAACTCTATTGGATGTCTACAAGCGACGCAATGGGGCAAAGAGATTTTGGCGCTGCCACAAGCCACAAGCCACATTGCGCCAGTGTGGCAGGCACAATGTGGCAGTCCGAGTGCAACAGTCACAGTCACATCGCTGTAACTGTGTACCTCCAGTGCCCCATCAATAGCGTTTGTGTAAACCAAAGTATAACACAAGGCCGAAGTGATTAAGAAGCAGAATATACTAGTATGATTGATACTCAGATTGTCTTAGCAATCCATGTCTGTCCTGCAGAGCTTCAAAAGTATGTCGTCAAGCTCTGTGACGTTACTTGCGCCATTGCGCCTGGCGCAAGGAAAAGGTAGAAATTGTTTCAACTTATGTTAGTAATCATCTAATTATTTTCAAGAACCTGTACATCACTACTGCTAACACATAGAACAAGACAAATATTTCACTCCTTGCTTTTTGCTTGTACAATGTGTATCTTACATCTGAACTGTTTTTGAATGTTTACTTGCAGAACTAATCTACCTCTCTTTAGCACCTTTTCAATGGAAAATTAACAACAATAATTAGTGGCCACACATACCTACATTCAACAAGTTCAAACAATGCAGCATACATATAGACTACATAGATACATTCATACATACATAACCTTCCAATTGGCTCTCTTACGGAAACTGTTGCGGGTGTGTTATCAACTGTATATGTTTTCAACACTCAGCTCGGATTATTTATGTTATATTACAACTCAACATATAATGCTAATTTTTACTAATATATTTCTCAGAAGTGCCTTGCGCCTGCCACATTGTGTTTGCAACACTGGCACAATGTAGCTTGTGGCTTGTGGTAGCGCCAATTCCTACATAGTTTAACATAGCAGTGAAATTCAGTGTGAACGTGAGCACGACAGCAAGCACCGCTGCCAGCGGCAGTCCATCTGGTGGTGTGCATTGGGGGAAGCTGGGTTGACAGGTGAGTCCCCTTGAGTCAAGGCAAGAATGTGACTGCGTGATGCTAACCTGAAGGTTTTGATGATTGTCCTCTCTGCTGTCTGTTACAATTTTTTAACAAGGTATCAATGGAGTTGAGAGCGTTGAGAGAGAAGACTGAGGTGGTGGTCACACAGAGAGTTGGGGATCAAAAGCAATAGCTGTGCATTGATAAAAGTAAGTCTTATATACGGTAACTACGGCGCTAAGTAGTACGAAGACAGAATAGTTAAACACTCCCCTTCAAGCCTGAACATGAAGTAGTTCATTGAAGTGCTTGAGTTTTTCGAGAGGTAGTGCTTTAGTAAGAGTATCAGCACGTTGATCGGCAGAAGGTATGTGGTGCACAGTGATGTACCCTTTAGTTACACGATCGCTGATGAAGTTCTTGCGAATGTTGAAGTGTTTAGTACGTTGAGAGTGTTGTTCCTCGGGGGAACGGACAATCGCAAAAGTTGACGCACTGTCAGTGTACAGCTTGACAGGGTCCATAGTGCAGTTAAGTATTTCATCTATGAGGCTCTTCAAATAGATGGCCTCTGTGGACGCATGAGCGAGTGCGTACAGTTCGGCTTCGGTGACCAATAAAGTTACAAGTGAACCGCGCTTACTTGACCAAGAGATAAGCGAGTCGTTGTATGTGAAAGTGTAGCCCATTATTGGTTTATTGCCGTACGTAGTCATACCATCAGAGTTGGCATAACCTACGAGTGAAGTAGAAGTAGGGTTGGCTTGGTTTCCTAGGACAAGCCAGTAGTCGCACGTTCCCTTGAGGTAAAGGTAACACTGTTTAGCTGCAGCGTAGTGTTCCTTAGCAGGGTCAGATAAGTATTGTGCTAGTTGACCAGTGCAATAAGCAATGTCTGGCCGAGTACTGTTGGCGACGTAGCGTAAGCCACCAACAAGAGACATGTAGTGTGTTATGGCGTCAGCGTCCTGATGTGGTTCGGTCACAGCACGGGGGGCTCAGTTGTGCTCGTGTACCATTGGTGTACGGCGTGAATCTTTGTGGTCAAAGTTGTATCGCTTAAGTATGTTCAGGATATAATCCCTTTGACAAAGCTTGATAATGCCTGCGGCTTTATCATAAGCAACTTCCATGCCAAGCATCCAGTGGATAGTTCCACCGTTAGTAAGTTCGACATGTTGTCTGAGTGCAATCTCAAATTTTTCGGCAACAGTAGTAGTGATAGTGCCAAGAGTAATGTCGTCGACATGGACAGCAAGTAGAAGTATAAGTTTATCACCTCGATAGAGGTAGAAGACTGCGTTGTCAAATTCACAATGCTTCAGTCCAAGTGCAAAGAGTATGTCACATAGTACTTTGTACCAACGATGTCTGGCTTGCTTAAGGCCGTAGATAGTCTTCCGAAGTTTAAGTACCCAGCCAGGTGGCAGGTTCGGAAGTAAGTCACCAGGAGGTGGACGAAGATAAAGGTCTTCATCGTCGTGGATGTTACCGTATAAGTATGCGAACTTGATATCGAGCTGAGTGATCTTGAAGTGTAGTGAAGCCGCGAGAGTAAGTACAAATTGTAGTGAACTCATACGCGCAACAGGTGCGAATAAGTCGTTTGAGTAGTAATCAATGCCGTCACGCTGGGAGCATCCTTGCGCGACAAGTCTTGATTTAAGTTTAGTGACTTTGCCATGTTCGTATTTCGTTTTGTAGACAAAGCGCAAACCAGTGATGTTCGCATTTGGTGGCGGGATACAGTATTCCCAAGTGCCAAGTTGTTCGAGGGTATCAACCTCAGTTTTCATCGACTTGAGCCAGTCAATCTTGAGTGGATGGTTAAGTACGTCTTTGTAAGTAACTGGATCACCGACGTCTTCAGCGTAGTATGCATTGAATTCAGTCAAGTAGAAGGCAATGTTTGTATCGACTTCATCATACTTTAAGCCTCGAGCTTTGCACGAAGGCTTAGGCTCTCTAGTAGTACGCCTAGGACCAGAAGGGTCAGGCTCGTCGATGTCCATGGGTTCGACATGAGGATTCTCCTCGAGTTCAAGTTGTTTTTCAAGAGTAGGTTTTTCATATTTGGTTCTTTCTCCCCTTCAATTTGTGCCGTAGAGTCAACAAATTGCAAGTTTGTTCGACGCCTACGCGTGTTCCGAAGTAAACGTAGTGGCCTTTGGAATATTCAGCAAAGCCTATCCAACGGCGCGCTTGCCTTTTGGCGCGAGTTTATTGGTTCGGTATTCGTCGTATACGATACACGGTTGACCAAACTTTTGAAGCGCATCAAGGTTCGCTTCAGTACCATATGTTTAAGTAAGGAGTTTTATATTGAAGAGGAGCACGAGGAGTGCGATTATAGAGATAAACCGCATGAAGCGCAGCGTACCACCATAACCGGTTTGGTAAAGCAGCCGTATGCAGGTTTACACGAACCAAGTTCATAATAGTCTGGTGTGTGCGCTCAGCAACACCATTTTGTGCAGGAGTATCATGCACAGTAAGCCGGGGTATAGTACCTTGTGACTTCAAGTAGTTTGTCATATTTGCACCAGTGAATACGCCATCATTGTCAGATTGAAGGATCTTAACGGAATATTGTATTGCGTAAGAAGCTCAGTAGAGAAGATAACCCATTGAGTGAAGGCATCATCTTTGTTTTTAATGGGCAAGTGTTAACCATTGAGTTGAGTCGTCGACAATAGTCAACCAGTACAGATAATGACCAGTAATCGACGCAGTGGGTAGTGGCCCAAAGATGTCGATATGAAAGTGATCACCAAGGAAGTAGCCAACGGCGAAGTACGAGCTTTGGGGACTGGAGTACGATGAATATTATTCAAGATACAGTCCTCGCACGGAGTTTCTGTGCGGTCAGTGATATGAGTAGTAATGATAAGCTTGGACGTTTCAAGTAGTTTGTTTATCTGGAAATAACTGATGTGACCGAGTTTTTTATGAAGTTCAAGCATCGTTATACCAGACTTATGCACGCTTGCTAAAGAAGTCACACGAGTAGAGTTGAGTGAATACAAATCGTGTATTTTTCGTATCACAGCTACACAAGACGCGTTCGAGTCATATATAGTACAAGTATTTGAAAGAAAGTGAAGCAATAGTCAGCGTCCAATTTTGAAACACTGATAAGTGTAAAGGGTAGTTGTGAGTTGTAGTAGACATTCTTTAGCATAGTTGATTATGCGTACCATTTTCTTGTTCAACCTCCAGTACCATGTGCCGGCGAGTTTGAGACTTATTTGCTCTGAGTTGGCGACAGTAAGTAAAATAGTTGGTACAGAGTGAACGTTGAAAAGTAAGTCACGATATGGCGTACAGTGTATAGTAGCACCAGTATCAATGACATGAACGCACTTGTCAGATGACGAAGTTGCGAACAGTGGAAGTAAAGTAGAAGAAATGGTACGAGTACTTACGTGCATTGTACGTCCGAGTTGGAAAGAGACTTCACCCACGCGCTTGGGTGAGGGTTCTCGAGGACCTCATTGTCCGAGTCAGCAGTGGCAGTGACGTTGGCCATGAAGCCAGTAGCAGTGGAAGAGCCGGCAGCGGCGGACTCTTTCTTCTTGCCTTGAGCGGCGGCGGCAGTGGATTTGCGAGTGATGCCCTTCTTTTTCATCGCAGCTTTGGACTTCTCAGTCCAGGGCAGAGGGCAAGTCGGCGTCATGTGGCCAGGCTGACCACAGTTGAAGCAGTTGCCCTGACCAGAAGTGGAGGGCTTGCTCGACGAGTAGGGAGCTGCGGCCGCGCGAGCAGTAGTGGTGGTTTTGGTTGAGCGTTTGACCGCGGCCTTGCCCTTGGCGTGCGAAGCCGAAGGAGCGTGAGCTTTGTCCTTTGGGACAAAAGTGGTAGGCCCCTTAGACTCAGAAGTCTTTGGGGGGTGCGTGAGTCACCAGTTGGTGAACTCGCGACGAAGCTCAGCGATGAGCGCGTTGGGCCTGTAGCGGAACTTCTCTCCAGCCGGAGTAGAAGAACGCACGCCAACCTCGTAGTTCTGGCGCGTAGCGCGTAGGCAGGAGGAATAATCCCGACGATGGCAGCGTAGAAGATGTGGTCGGGGATGTCGACGCCAGCAGCGATAAGCTTGCTGCGGATGTTAGTGGCATCGTCAAGCAGCTTGTCCATCTCATAGATTGGACGACGAAGGTGGAACAGCTGGTAAATTTCGTTCGCGTCAGACACAGTGGTCTTCGGATCGTAACGTTCACGCAGCTTGTCCATGAGTACGTGGGGCTTGTACTCGTTGAGATAGTTGCCATGACCGAGTCAGAGATGTGACCGGTCAAGACATTGAAGACAGCCCGCGTAACCTCTTGAGGAACGGTTAGGCCACCTCGGAGTGTGTGAAACTCCAGTATAGTAGACATGGCAGTCTCGACGCGGAACTTCCACATCGGCCAAGTCTCAGCCCCAGTAAGTTTGCCA
>JABYQR010000192.1:0-87110 GCA_022592445.1 Cytidiella melzeri | reverse complement strand
AGACAACCTGGACGAATAGGAAGTGTCGACCCGGACAACCCTCACATCCACTGGATTGACTTAGACGATCCAGAAGACCAAGAAATAGCAGAAATAATTGCTGAACTTTCTGGAAAGGAAGATGAGGGCTTTGAAGACGGCTTTGACGAACAACAATCCGTCAATTGGAAGCCATTAGTACCAAAATATCTATGGGAATTTGGTGACGTCTTTTCAAAGAAGAAATCAGAGCGCATGCCGTTACGCAAACTGTACGATCACGCGATCGAATTTGAGGAAGGTGCCTCCCTTCCCAAAGCGGCTAAACTATACCGCTGTCTCCAATGGAAAAGAATTCTCTAGATCAATGGATCGAAGAGGAACTCCAAAAGTTACATCCGCAAATCAAAAAGTCCGATTGCAGCACCTGTGTTCTTCGTCAAGAAGAAAGATGGCTCGTTGCGCCTTGTGCAAGATTACCAAAACTGAACGACATCACGGTGAAAACCGGTACCCCATACCTGCATCAACGATTTAATCAATTGTTAAGCAAGGCTAAGGTCTTCTCAAAGATTGATCTTAGATGGGGATACAATAACGTTCGCATCCAAAGGGTGACGAATGGAAGACGGCATTCATCACACACCGTGCCTTTTCGAAGCCAAGGTGATGTATTTCGGTTTCAGCAACGCACCTGCAACGTTCCAAGCCATGATGAATAAATTCTGAGTGATTGATCTTAGAAGGACATGTCATGGTGATCTCGACGACATCCTCATCTTCACTGAAGACAAGAAGGAAAACCGTCGCATCACACAGGAAGTGCTCAAGCGTCTACGCGAGAACGATCTATTTGCCAAACCAGAAAAATGCTTTTTTGAAAAAGATCGCATTGAGTACCTTGGCATGATCATTTCTCACGGACACATTGAGATGGATCCAGCCAAACTCACCGGAGTTACTGAGTGGCCGCGACCTGAAAAGGTTAAGCAAGTCCAAGCCTTCTTAGGCTTCGCCAACTTCTATCAGCGTTTCATCAAGGACTTTGCTAAACATGCGAAACTGCTCACTATTCTGACAAAGAAGGACCAACCCTGGATCTGGAAAGATGCTCAGGAACAGGCCTTCCAAAGTCTGAAACAGGCTTTTACGTCAGCACCCATTCTGCAAATACCAGATGACGAAAACCCTTTCCGTCTGGAAACAGACGCTAGTGACTTTGCTACAGGAGCGGTACTATCACAACTGGACCCAGCTGACAAGCTGTGGCATCCAGTAGCCTTCTACTCTAAATCACTCAACGTCCATGAACGTAACTATGAGATATACGATAAAGAGTTGTTGGCTATTATCCGCGCCCTGGAAGAGTATCGTCAACATCTGGAGGGACATCTGATTACCGTAGAAATATGGTCGGATCACCAAAACCTGACATATTTCAGGAATGCCCAGAAGCTGACTCGGAGACAAGCGCGATGGGCATTATACCTCACGCGATTTAATTTCGTGCTCCGGCACAAACCCGGAAAGACCATGCTTACCGCAGATCCTCTGTCCAGGAGGCCAGATCATGAAGAGGGGGTAAATTCCGATAACGAGGACAAAATTCTCCTTAAACCCGAGTTTTTTGCCATCTCTGCTATCAAAAACTCTCATGACTTGCCTATCAACGATGATGAAATCCTAAGACGGGTCAAGGAAGCACTCATGAATGATGAAGTTACCAAGGACTATCAGCAGTTACTTAACTCTGGTCCTAGGGAGTTCAAGAAATCACTAGAGGAATGGAATTTTGAGAACGGATTACTCCTATACCGTGTAAAAGTCTACATCCCCAAAGATCAGAAATTAGATCTGAGACGCCAAATCATCCAGATGCATCACAATCTACCTTCTGCCGGACATCCTGGCAGATGGAAAACGTACGAACTGATCTCGAGAAACTACTGGTGGCCAGGTTTAACCACCGATGTCAAGAAATACGTGACAGGCTGTGACACATGTCAGCGGATGAAGACTTGTCCGCAACAGCCTTACGGACCACTCATCCCTAATCCAGTTCCGGCCGAACCATGGGATATCATGACTGTCGACTTGATTACTCAGTTACCGGAGTCTGATGGCTTCAATGCTATCTGCGTAGTCGTAGACCGCCTGACTAAAAGGGCGCACTTCTTCCCTATTGTAAACGAGTTCTCGGCAAAAGATCTTGCAGCTCTACTCTATGAGAGAGTCTGGACCCTTCACGGGTTACCTCTGCAAATCATTTCCCACCGAGGTCCACAATTTGCAGCAGATTTATTCCAGGAATGGTGTAAAATGCTAGGGATAGAATCTACAATGACTACTGCATATCATCCGCAAACTGATGGTCAGACTGAACGAGTTAATCAAACGCTCAAACAGTATCTGCGTTGTTATGTCGATCAACTACATGACGACTGGGCTAGACTGCTCAGCTCGGCTGAGTTTGCATACAACAATGCAGCGCACGAGGGAACTAAGCACTCACCTTTCTATCTCGAATACGGCAGACACCCTAGAGCTGGTCCAACGCTCACTAAGGACCTGAAAAGGTCTGACATGAATGACATCATGTGGAACCGCTTGCAAGCTCAAGAGCATGCTAAGGCGGCGTTACAACTTGCGGCTGAACGCATGAAGTGGTACTATGACAAGCACGTCCAGAAGGTCCCCTTCAACAAAGGCGATCAGGTCATGCTAGATCTGAGAGACTACCAAAAATCTGGACATAAGCTGTCAGCTAAGTACTACGGCCCATTCAAGATTGCTGAAAAGCTCTCGCCGGTCACATTCAGACTGGAATGGCCCGAACGTTCACCAAAGATACATCCTGTATTCCATGCAAGCAAGTTGGTACCGTACAACAAACCTGATTTTGAAGGCCAAAAGCTGGAGATGCCTCCGCCAGATATCATCGACGGAGAAGAAGAATACAAAGTCGAGAAAATTCTCAAGTCAAGACGTACAGGTCGTGCCAAAAAGCTTCAGTATTACATACGCTGGAAAGGCTATGGACCTAACGACGACACGTGGGAACCTGTAGAAAACATTACGCACGCTCAAGAAGCGATCAAGAAATTCTACGACGATCATCCCCGAGCTATACGCTCAGCTACGATTTACTGTGTATAAAGTTACGAACAACACACCAAGGATCATCCACGATCCAGGGACCTCTCTTGCTTCTGACCATCACTGGCGACAAAATTCCCACGGTTGGGAATCTCTCTGGAAGAGGCCGTCAACGACACAGAACTTCAAAGGGACTCTCTAGAGCACTCCTGAGCATCGTAGACCTATCATAGAAAGCACTATAACCTAGCTAAGAACACTTAGAGTACTTGGGACGGCATGAGTAAGACTGGAGCGGGCACTCGAACCCAACCCAGACGCTCGGAAGCGGAATCGCCCGTGCAAGAAGACGGCAGCACTGTGACTCTGAATCTGACCATCGACGAGGCTCATGCTTTCCTCACGAGACAAAGCTTGGTACCAGATGGAGCCCCAACGACGGAAGGACTGGCCACCGCACTGCAGCACATCGCACGCAGCATGAAATCAGCCACAGTAAAGAAATGCATCCTAGCGCTAGCAGAATACGCAAAGGCCATTGAGAGAGATCAGCAGGCAAAGCACATCGCGAAGCTAGTAAAGGAAAATCTGGAGCGAACCATCCACCACATCGACGAGAGCACACCGGCGCGGCGGAAAAGGTGGCTAGCACTGCGTCCTCCCTGACAGACAAACAAGGGGACTTAGAGACAGGGATCACGAACATCGCGCAGGCAACCAAGTCTCTATCGGAACACACCACTCAGCTCTCAGCTCAGGCGACAACGGTTTCTTACGCACAGGTGGCAGCTCTAACTAAAGGCAACACACTCCCTGCAGCTCACGCCAGCACCATCGCACGCGCAGAGATCAAAAACCGGCAGATCATAGTCGACGGCTACTCCTCCAAAGACAACGAAGAATCGCTGACAGAAGAAGTCCTCCTGAAGAAAGCCAACCTGGCCTTGCAACTCATGAAGGCACCCGACACCGTCAAGTTCAAGGGCGTGCGTCGAATGGCCAACGGAGGTTTGTTATACGAAATGAACACGGCAGAGAGCGCGAAATGGGCCAGCAACCCGGAAACCAGGCGCAATTTCTTGGAACATTTCGGAGGAGGGGAACAGGTGACATTCAAAACCCGCACATACCAGATACTGATAGACTTCACTCCCATCCATTTCGCAGCGCAGGACCACAACGCGCTCAGGCAACTCAAAGATCAGAATGATATGGCAGCAGGCATAGTCTCTGAAGCTCGGTGGATCAAACTACCAGAACGCCGCACTGCGCAGCAACGAACGGCGCTCCTCTCGCTACAAATCACCACGCCGGAAGCAGCGAACAGAATATTGAGGGAGGGCATCACCATATGCGGTAAGTCACTCAGAGCAAGGAAAAACCTTCCAGAGCCCAGGCGATGCCTCAAATGCCAGAGCATTGGGACGCGCCACGTAGCGGCAGACTGCAAGGCGATACACGACACCTGCGGTAACTGCGGAGACATCACACACGACACGAGGGGGTGCACCGTTACAGACAGAACAAAGTATCGATGCTTGAACTGCCATCAAAACGGACACGGCGCATGGGACCGAACATGCCCCACGTTCCTGGCAAAGAGAGCAGAGCTACTCGCCAGAATACCAGAAGCTAAGTATCGTTTCTTCCCGGTCGCATCAGACCCCACCAGCTGGGAAACAGTTGACGACACCCGCGCTACAGGCAGCAACGAAGCAGCACACACGCACGAGCCACAACACAGAGAGAGAACAAGACACGGCTCGCCATTCCGGTGGTCAGACGAACCATACGACGAAGAGATCATACCAGCGGGTCTCAGGAGCGAATGGATAGAAGTCGCCGCAGGGAGGGGGAGGAGTCAGCACTCGAGAACGAGACAGTTAAGTTCGCATCAACCAACTCGTTTCACTCAGACTACACTCCCCTTCCAGAACTCTCGCACACAGCAAAACCACGCCCCACAACCCCCCGCACCTCCACAAACCCTCACTGGCCCCCTCGCCACAGGCAGCAATAGCATCCCAGTCCGTCCGTCATGAATAACACGACGAGGCGACAACACGCAGCGGACACACTCCGCATATGGCAAATAAATCTTGCTAAGTCCAACATCGCACAGCAGGCCTTCCTCCACACAATCTCAGCTAACGACTGCGAAATCATGCTACTCCAGGAACCATACATGCAACCAGGCTGCACCCTTACTTCTGCCTCCCGAGCGTGGAGGGTTGTATACCCTTCCAAGCACCACGACTGGAAAGAGAGGGGACACGCAACGCGAGCAATAACTCTCGTCAGCACCCGCCTAAGCACAGATTCATGGGAGCAACTGGAGCTAAACACGCCAGACGCAGTTGCTCTTTGGCTACGCACGCCGGTGGGACATATCATCATCGTCAACACTCACAATGACCAGAAACACGACAACACCATATGCATTATCTCAGGAATGATCCGACGCCTCGCTAACCAGCATCGAACCCGAGCAACGAACGGAAGCCAAGAACGAGACGCAATACACATACTCTGGGCGGGAGATTTCAACCGCCACCACCCCATGTGGGAGCTCAGCGAAAACACACACCTTGTAACGCAGGGCTACCTCGACGCCGCAGTCCCCCTACTAGAGACCCTCGCCAGCCATGACATGGAACAGATTCTCCCAGGCAAGATACCCACCCTCATAGCACGCGGAACAGGAAACCACACGCGACCAGACAACGTCTTCGCGTCCTCGAACCTAGCTGAGTACATGCTGCGCTCCCAGACTTTCCCTCACTACAAGCCGCCACACACAGATCACTATCCAATTGGCACGGAATTGCGTATAAAAATGGAACAAAGCGAACCAAAGCCCAAATGGAACTGGCGAGACACGGACTGGGATGAATTCCGAGGCAGGCTGATAAAGGAGATCGAGACAAGGGACATCCCAGATAAACGCATAGCCACAGAGGAGGAGTTCCTCGAAGTTACGCAAAAGGTAATGGACAGCCTGCGCACCACACGACAGGCAATCGTGCCACTGAGCAACCCCTGCCCCCTCTCGAAACGATGGTGGACTTCGGACCTCTCCAAACAAAGAGACCAGGTGAGGAAGTTAGCTCGCACGTCGTACCAGTTTCATTCCGCCCCGCAGCACCCGATACAT
Source organism: Cytidiella melzeri (assembly GCA_022592445.1). Lineage (NCBI taxonomy): Eukaryota > Fungi > Basidiomycota > Agaricomycetes > Polyporales > Irpicaceae > Cytidiella > Cytidiella melzeri. The sequence goes on along the minus strand of JABYQR010000192.1, from coordinate 80,881 downwards.
CGAGAATACCGAAAAGCCCGGAATCGATACCAAGAGGCCATAACGACCGCAAAACGAGACCACTGGCACGCATACCTAGAGGACGTAAAGATGAGCAACGTGTGGGATTTCAGTAAGTACATCAAAGGGGGTCAAAGCGACGGCAGTAGAGCACGGATCCCACACCTGCAATACACTGACCACCTGCAGCAGCCACAACTCGCGGAGACAAACGACGCAAAGTGTACGGTGCTACGCGAGACCTTCTTTCCGAAACCAGGACCAGACCCCACTGCAAACGCGCCTCCCGTATATCCTCCACCAGCTTTCACATTCCCGGGCATTCCGAGAAGCCTGGTAAGAACCGTCATGCTACAGCTGAAAAGGTACAAAGCCCCCGGAATCGACGACTTCCCAAACGAGGTGTACCAAAACTGCCACGAGACCCTCCTCCCGTACCTACACCGAATCTTCGAGGCGACGTTCACGCTGCGCGTATACCCGGACGAATGGAAAATCGCACGCACAGTGGTACTACGGAAGCCTAACAGAAAAGACTACACTCTCCCCAACGCATACCGCCCCATAGCGCTCTTACCCAGCATAGCGAAAATTCTAGGCGCATGCGTGACGCAAATCCTGACCAAAAAAGCTGAGTCCCTCTCCCTTATATCCAGCAATCACTTCCTCGGTCGACCAGGACGTACCACTACAGATTCATTACACTACGTCACATCAATAATCAAAACAGCTTGGAGAAAAGGCCAATACGCGTCCATACTCTTCTTAGACAACAAAGCGGCCTTCCCCAGCGTGACGCCGGCACAGCTTTTCCACGACATGAGACTGCGAGGGATCCCAACGGAGATCGTAGAATGGATGGAGCGCAAAATGACGGGGCGCAAAGTAGTGCTGTGCTTCGACGACTACGAGTCCGAACCGTGCGAAGTACTAGGAGGGTTAGACCAGGGATGCCCCACGTCCGTCATAGCATACCAGATCTACAACTCAAGTAACCTGGACGCGGCGAATCCAGCCAACGGGGAATATGCTACAGGAAACATAGACGATGTGGCGGTGGTGACGATAGGGAGCAGTTTCCAGGAGACACATGAAAAGCTGAAAAGCTACATGACCAGAGTGGGAGGTGCGTTCGAATGGGCAGACTCTCACAACACACAGTTCTCCCTAGAAAAATTCGGACTGCTCAACTGCAGACGAAACGCCAAAGACCTGGGACCGGAGCTAGACCTGGGGATCACGAAAGTCAAACCAGCTAAGTCGCATCTTTTCCTGGGAGTACAGATAGACCACCAACTCCGCTGGGCAGAGCAGGTAGCACGGGCAGTTGGGAAAGGTCAACAATGGGTAGCCCTCTTCAAACGCATGGCGAACACGAAACGAGGCATAAACGCGTCCATGGCGAAAAAACTATACCAGGCGATGGCCATCCCGAGCATGCTATACGCCCTCGACGTCTTCCTCTCCCCACCCACAAGCAGCAGCGACGGGCGAAGTGCCAAAGGGTCTGTAGGACATATAAAACGCTTTGAACAGGTACAACGCCAAGCAGCCCTGATGATAACAGGAGCCATGCGAACGACGGCGACAGACATCATGGAAGCGCACGCGAACATGCCCCCAATGCACCTGACAATAGACAAACTGTGCCATCGAGCAGCGCTACGTCTTTGTTCCCTACCCCCATCACACCCGCTCACCAAGCACATCACACAGGCACGTCGACACTACGTAAAGAGACATCGATCCGCCATACACGAGCTCCTTCATCGCTACCAACTCGACCCTCGAAAAGTAGAAAAGATAACTCCGGTGCGATTCCCTCCGACGTGGAGACCTGCCTTCAGAACAGAGATCAGGGAAGACAAAGAAAACGCGAAGAGCCAAGACAAATCATGGAGACAACGAGCTAAGTACCATATATATACAGACGGCTCGGACATTGACGGCGGCGTAGGAGCGGCAGCAGTCATCTACACGAAGGGCAAAAAGCGCGTAACGAAGAAAGTCCTCAGGCTCCGCCTGGGCAGCTCAGAAGAACACACAGTATATGAAGCGGAACTAGTGGGGATGCTGCTCGGCCTACACCTGCTAAACGGAGTCAAAGCGCACATAGAAGAACCCGTATTCATAGCCCTCGATAACAAAGCGGCCATTTTAGCGTCCAGATCGACAGCATCAGGGCCAGCACACTACCTCCTCGACAACCTCCACCACGCAGTCGGGAAACTTCGAGCGAAACACGGAAATTTCAAGCTAACGGTACGATGGGTCCCAGGACATAGCGACATCGACGGAAACGAGGAGGCAGACAAAGAGGCGAAAAAAGCAGCACGCGGACAATCCTCCAGCCAGACAAACATCCCACCCTTCCTGCGTCGACCTCTACCCCAAAGCACGTCCAAGCTCAAACAGACCAAAGCGGCGCAACTGAAAGCGGCGGCAGCGGAAATATGGACCAGCTCACCACGGCACGATAAACTCCGCGACATAGACCCCAGCCTCCCCTCAGACAAATTCACCGAACTCATCGCGGAACTCCCGAGACGACACGCGGCACTGCTCTTCCAACTGCGCTCAGGGCACGCACCGCTGAACCAACACCTACATCGCATAGGCAAAGCACCGTCACCGCTGTGCCCAGCGTGCGAGCTACAGTCCGAAAGCGTGAAACACTTCTTGCTCCACTGCCCAGCGCACGAAAGGCACCGAATCGCACTCACTTTCGAAATAGGACAACCAGCGCGCTCCGTACCGGACCTACTCAACAACCCCAAGTTGACGAGACCACTCTTCAAATACATACACGCTACCGGACGTTTCACTCGAGCACTAGGGAACATGTCCTTACCGAAAGAGGCGGGAAAAAAGGGAAAGAAGGGGAAAGGGGGAAACAGCGAAAGGGAAAGGGAAAGAGAAAGGAGATGAGAAAACACAAAGAGAAGTAAACACTCGCATCGCACGTACCACAACTGACGAGAGCACCCATAGAGAGCGACGCACACCGAACACAAACGACGAAACGAGCAATACCCCCAATTTTATCTTTGAACGTGCGGCAAGAAGCTCAGAGGTTGGGGGAGTTTCGACGGGAGGTGGAGGACCACCAACCGGCTTCCTGCTACCGCAAGAGGCAACGCCCAGAGGACCAAGTACTCCGACAAGGGTAGCAGGTTTAGATCCCAGCCTCTCCCGTTCAGTCGGCAGAGCCCCTCGAGCCAAAGCGCACCTTATACACACTCCCAAACCATACACCTAGATAATACAACTCCACCCCGACAAACGTGACGAGCGAATCACTTTCCTCTCACCACCCTTCTGCTTCGTCAACACAATGAATAGAGTCGCAGACAGTAGATACAGGATGTATTTTGTCTACCATAGGGCCACGCCCTCGAGGACAATAAACAAGGAAGTAAAAAAAAAAAAAAAAAAAAATCCACGATCCAATGACGCAACCGAGGAGGGTACGGACTAGACTACCATCAGCCAATGAGGTGTGAACCCCGTCAGGGGCGTCGGTAGAAGCCGCTAGAATCACTCGGAATTGCTTAGGCACCCTCTTGACAATGGTGAAAAAGTGGACTCAATGACCAAGGTGTTTGTTCAAAATTCTTTGCACGGAGTTCAAAGCAAGAAGGGGGGGGTAATGTCACAGATTTTCAATGTTTCTACAAGACTTGCCTTACCAGGCAACGGTATTAGTGGGAATATTTAAGCGCTTGTCAAGCGCTTATCCAGCGCTTATCCGGCGTCTATTTAGGCGCTTATCCAGCGCTTATCTGGCACTTATCAGGCGCCTATTCCGGCGCTTATTCTCAGCGCCTATCAATTGATGCGCTGATGCGCCTCCTGTCTCTGATGCGCTGATGCGCTCCTTTCCTTATCTGTGTATCACATGATAGAACTTTCTGGAACATTGTGGAACATGCTGGAACTATGATGTCATAGTTCTTAGAACCTTCTGGAAAAGTCTAGCCTTGTCTTAGAACAAGCTAGAACAAGTCTAGCCTTGGAGCTGGGTCATGGGGTCAGGTCATGGGGACAATTGCTATTGGTTGATTATTGAAGTGGCACCACTAGGGCATAGGGCATGCTTAGTAAGGTAGATTACTTCGCTTACTCATGTAGGTATTAGGGGTCTAAGGGTAGTACCTGGGGTCCCCCCCTTCATGTATATATAGAGGCACTCCTGAGGGCATATCCCCTCAGTCTTATCCACTCTGTTGAACTAGGACTACTCAGTACCTCACAGTACTTCGCTCACCACCAACACTCTACTCTCTATCTCACTATCTCCCCTTCAAGTTTAACCACTATCTGGTGAGTGTAACCTTAACTGTTACACCACAACACCTTGACCTCGTACCACCACCATCCCAGTTAGGCGCCCGCACCGTCTAATCTATTCCATTCCTCGCGTGCACCACCCCCAACCCCCTCTTCCCCCAAAATCGCCTCCACCGAGGTCCCAAGGCCTAATAGGTCGCTCTGCGGCTTAGGTCTTGTGGAGACCGACGCTGCAACAACCCGGGCCGGAGGGAACAACGCAGCGTCCCCTGCTGTGCCCTCTGGGCACCCACGCTCCCGCCTCTTCGAGGAGGAGCACCTATGTGCGGAATCACCCTCGTTGCCCGGACCAGTCCGGCCAGCGGAACCTTGGATTCGCCCCCGCCTCTTGGGGGGATGGAACGCTATGTGGCCGCGCAAGGCGGCAGGGAGGCGGGGCGCGGCCCCTCGTGGCCCAGTAGGACAAAGGGTCCTTAGGTGCGTACAATGCCCCCTTACACGCAGTGTGGCCCTCCGATGGCGATGCACCGTCTCGAATATATTTGTTTTGTATCCTTTCATGCTGCTTGGGCCTTTGCCTGACCGAGTGTGTGACGCTATAAGAACCTCGACTCTGCCTTCCAGATGCGACTCTCAACGCCCCCCCCGGCCCCAAGTGTTGTTTATCGCATCTCTACTCTCTACCACCCACAAACCTGCGCACAGCATGCCCAGCAGTCTAGCAACCAACCCCACGCCCGAAATGGTCACGGACTTCCTAGAGAAGACGGCGAACCAGCTCTCCTCCATCCAATTCAACATGATCTCGCTGGGCGACGACCTCCTCGAGCGCAGGATCAAGGAAGCCGCATCGGACGTAGGCTCTGACGTCGGTACGTTCTCCCGACGCCTAGGTGAGTTGTTCGCCTTCTGGGCGGAGTACATCCAGGGCCAGGAGCTGCAGCTCCGGCTGCTGTTCCCCAACATTGTCCGGGAGCGCGAAGCGCAGAGGGTCGAGCTTGTGAACCAGGTTCAGGCCTTGACCGCACGGTTGAGCGCTGCCGAAGCAGCTCTGCCCTCTAACGACTCTATCCTGATGGAGCACATCACCGGTATCGCAGCGAAGGTGTCCTCCCTCGCGGACCAGTGGCACAAAGGCCAGTCTCTTCCCCCCCAAACCAATGGGAGCTTCGCCTCCATCCATGCGCCCGGGTCTGACGAGCGACAGGCTGGGGGAAAAAGCAAGAAGCGGCCAGCGACCCCAGCCATCTTCGGCGACGAACAGCCTGCGAAACGACAGGCTTCGGCCACCGAGGCTCAACGGGTGCAGGACCCCTACGCTGTCCCGCGCGACTGGGACTGGGAGAAGATCAACGCTATCAGCCCCCTCATGAAGGTCTGCAAAGGCCGTATCCCCCCTGAGTCGGCTCTGGCCATCACGAAGGCCTTCGAGTTTCGCCTCAGAAGTACGACAGCCCACCCTACCACGGTGCCGACAGAATCCTACGCATCGGCTGCGGCCGCCCCTGGCACTCCTGCGGGCCAGCCACAAGGCCCCTCGACCTCTCCTGCGAAGTCGAAACCTCCTCCTCCACCGAAGCCCAAGGCCCCTGTGGTTCACGTACCGGCTCCAAAAGACCAGACTAAGCTGCTGCGAGTTGTCTTCTCATCTGCCATCACCAATCTCTCTCATCGACGGAGCGAAGTGGACGTACGCGGATGGGTACGCGAGACATTTGCCAGGCACGGCGACGAGGCCAACGAGGTGTGTGGCCTCCACTGGCACGAAGGCGGCGTGCACGTCGACATCCGGTTCCAGACCCGGCCTACGGTCGCTGCTCGGGACCACCTCGGACAGGGACTCGACTGGCTTGCCAACACCCAGGGCTCGGCTCGCACGGCCACCATCGACTTCTACACCCCCATCACGCGCCTGGAGGTCAGGGCTTTACGCACTCACAACCCAGCCACCCAGCAAGAGCTGTCGGCTGAGGATATCATCTCTGCCATCAAACAGGAAAACGCGTGGATCTCGGAGTGCGTGCTCACGCACATCCAGTCCCCAAGGCCGTTCTGGATTGACTCCAGGGGTGGTTCGGGCACCTTCGTCTTTGCTGTATACGACAACCGCGATGGATCAGTCAGCGCAGGGTGGTGCAAACGCAGGCTCCGTGTCCTAGGTGGCGAGCACGTTCTGTGCCGTCACGACCTCACCACACGGGTCCCCCTGTGCGACAAGTGCTGGCACTGGCAGCACCCCGGAAGCATGTGTAAGAGTGGAAAGCTTTTTTGCGCGAAGTGCTCCCTCCCCCACCTAGAGGTTGACCATCCCAGATATTGCGTCCACCCGGAGTGTCAACGCACCCGCCTCGAGACCCTGGAAGTTCGCACGAACTGCAGTCACGTCTACTGTGCCAACTGTGACTCTACCGACCATGCGCCATCGTCCCGCGAATGCCCATTCAGCAAGCACGCGGGCGAACGCGATGCCAAACGATGGTTCGAAAAGAACCCTCCCAAGTTCTCTGCGCACGATCTGCTCAAGCGCGGACGCTCGTATGACGGCGAAGTTGCGGTCGATGTTGAGAAGCGGCGTAGGCTGTCCGGGGACAGGCCTGCGGACGATCAAGAGATGGCTGTCTAAGTGCGCCCCCCCTATGCTTGTATTAGATATTCTAGTATTTTGTTTATGAATAGTACACCCGACATGTTACCCCATCCTTCGGTGCATCCAGCGAGCGGCTCTTCGAGCCCTGGTGCAATGAACCCTGAATCTGCGCGAGCGAACGTCCCACATGGAGTGCCCACGGCCGGTACCAACATACAGCCCAGCACGCATATACTTCAGTGTGTGTCCGCTAACGTCCAGAAGAGTGCACTCAATCATGGGTTGCTGTTAGAAAACAATCGGGATGCTGATGTTATATTCGTACAAGAGCCCTACAAGGGGTACATAAAGACTGTGGCGTCCACTACGCAGGCGGACGGCGAGGATTACTGTCATACTACTGCACATCGGAACTTCATGTGCCTGGGATATACTGAAGAGACACGAGCCCTGATCTACGTGAACTCCAAATGGAGAGGAGCGAGCCCGCAGCTGCGGTCTGCTATTGTCAAGCACCCGGATGTGACATGTATCACCATGCGCGTAGGAGGTCAGGACCTAACTTTCGTGAACGTCTACAACGATTCGCGAACGTTTGCAGCAGTTACGTACCTGTTAGAGTGCGTCGAGGCTCTCCCAAGGGTGACTACTATGGCCGGAGATTTCAACCTGCGGGATCCTATGTGGGATGGAGGAGAGCGTCGAGAGGGGGTGACACAGCGCCACCTGTCGCAGCGCGAGGATCTTCGCGAACTGGCCCAAGAGCAACTTGGCCTTGAACTTCTGAACGAGCCTGATGGGCCCCCAACCTGGTTGTCCAACAATCTTGGCGTCCGAGAGGGCGTGATAGACTTGGTGTGGATCGACCCAGAGAGGCGGACCAGCAACGGGCTCCAGGTCGACGATGTGGGGCGGGCGCGTAGCGATCATGCTATCCTGAAATGGGAGATTGGTGTGAATACACAGGCGACTCGTACTCCTAACGTTAAGCGTGGCTCGGAGGAAGGGGAGGCTTACATTCGGAGCTGTCGTGCGCTTCTGAATGCTATCCCGCTAGAGTATGAGTCGCCTCAGCATGTGGAGGCAATTGGAAACATGATTGGAACCCACCTTGAGAGAGTGTGGCAACAGCACGCCACGCAACCTAAGCCCTCGCGACACTCTAAGTCGTGGTGGAGCCATGAGTGCGGCACCATTGTCAAGCAGATCCGGGACCTCCGGCTCCGTAGGAAGGAACTTGTCGCGGAACGCGGATGGTGGCAGGCTCGCGTCATCCGGGAGGGCGAGGGCTTTGATCTCTCGTGGCACCAGGAGGTGGTCCGGGTGACACGGGACATTGCAGCAATATCTGGCCAAATAGATCGCGCTACTCGCAGCATGAAGGGGGCGGTTAGGAGAGCCAAACGCTCGTTCTTTGACCAGGCCATCGCCAAAACTAATAACGCACGGATATGGGACCTCGTCGAGTGGACTAAACCACGCAAGATGACTACCACCACCGGCCTGGTTGACAGCGAGGGGAAGCCACTCGACGAGCCGGAACTGGTGTCGGCGGCGTTCCAGGAACAGTTCACGCCTGCGAATCCTCGCCGAGTCGACATGTCGCTGCTGGACGAGATACCCCAACAACAGGAACGAGAGTTCCCCCCGTTCTCCAAACTGGAGGTACGCGAGGCCTTGGCCCGCACCAGCAACTTCTCGACGCCGGGACCAGACCACGCCAGCTGGTTCTGGCTGAAGCGGATTGTCACCGACCTATCAGACTGTTCGTGCGAAGACGAGAGCCACGCCGCCGAACACTGTGACATTGAGCTCCGGGTTACGGCGTTCTTCAATGGGTGCGTTCAGCATGGCATACACCCGTCAGTCTTCAAGAAGTCACGTACTGTGGTTATTCCAAAACCAAACAAGCCCGACTACTCCCGGGCCAAAGTGTATCGTCCTATCGTGCTGCTGAACTGCTTGGGCAAGTTGCTGGAAAAGGTCATCGCCTGTCGAATGCAGTTCGACGCGCAGAAGTTCGGTATTATGCACGCCTGCCAGTTTGGTGGGGCCATGCAGCACAGCACTCAGGACGCGGGCATTCAGCTGGTACACAACGTTCAGCAAGCGTGGAAGCAGGGGGTGGACTCAACTGCGTTGTTGCTCGACGTGTCCCAGTTCTTCCCATCCATTCATCACGACGTGATGGCGGCCATCCTGAAGAAACAAGGCTTCAAGGCTAGTCTTTGCGCGTACTTTGCGAATTACCTGGTGGGTCGTCAGACAGAGTTCCTGTTCAATGGCCACGTGTCTGCCCCCGCAGACTTCTCCACAGGTGTTGGTCAGGGCTCCGCTCTATCCCCGGTACTCACCGGGCTGTACATTGCGCCCATACTCCACCTTGTTGCCCCAGAGGGGAAGGTCCTCGAGGGCAATGCCACTTTACAATTCTTCGTTGATGACGGGCTCATTCACGTGGCAGGCAAACTGGGACCCGTTCACGATCGAAGGGACGGCCTAATCTATAACAACTGGATTATCAAGGGCTTATTCGAGTCTGTGGTCACTAACCTCGGACGTCTCGGGCTGGGAGTGGAACTTGACAAGCTCGAGCTCATGCACTTCAGGCGCGCCCGCGAGGCCGAGTGGGGCAGAGGCGAACCATTGGGGCCGAAGCTGAAAATACAAATCCAAGGGAACCTGCATACCATCGCGCCAAAGGCAAAGATGAGGTACCTGGGATTCTTCTTAGATCCGAAGCTCACCTTCCGTGATCATGTGCGGTTCTACGCCACCAAGGCGTCCAGCACTGTACAGGCTCTTCGGATGCTCGGTAACTCTGCTAGGGGGATGACACCGAAGGACAAGCGACGCTTGTACATCTCGAACGTCTTGCCTATCCTAGCCTACGGCGCGCAACTGTGGTGGCACCCTCAGTGGAAAGGGAAGTCGTGGATAGCGAACTCGCTTCAGAAGGCCCAGAATAAGGCGGCGCGGTGGATAACTGGAGGTTTCCGCACGACGCCAATTGGAGCACTCGAGATGATGGCGGGCTTGTTCCCTATCAAACACCAGATTGATAAGTTCATGAAAAAGGCATGTTTGCGCACCCGTGTACTCCACGCGGGGCACCCCACGCGTGCTCTCTTACCGCCCCCATGGCGGACTCTGGCAACACGTGCAGTTGTGCCCCTACCTCTACGCGGGAGGCCTGGTAGAGACGGGGTCACCCCCGTGAGCCACATCCATTCGCTAGGGGCGGTGTGCACAGAGGTGTTTGACGTGCTGCATGACGAATGCCGGCCGGGGCAGCGGTTACAGGACGAATTTGCAGCGCAGATTATCCCGCACATGAACGTGGTGGATGGGGCAGTGGCTCCCCCAAAAGCCAATCGGGATGCACTCGACTCGTGGGTCAACACAAAACTCAACCCGCTGATCCGGAGTCTTGAGCGGGATTGCACTTGCGCAATCGTCTTCACGGACGGATCACAAAAGAAAGATAGCGACCCTACCCGGCCAGTACGAGCTGGTTCGGCGTGGCTAGTCAAGCACTCTAACAAGGTGCGGCAGGGGCGTTTTGGGTGCGGTCAGGCCACACCGTACGATGCTGAGATGGCTGCGTTGGCGCGAGGGTTGCGTGAGGCAGTGACTGACTTGCCAGACTCGGTAACCGACATACACGTCTTTGCTGACAATTCTGCAGCCCTGGCCTCTATCCTGGCACCTGGGCGCGGACCGTCCCAAATGCTGGCAGTGGCTGCGAGCGCGTCCATCCGACCATGGCTCGAGGAATCGGAGCAGCACCGTGTGCACCTCTGGTGGAGCCCGGGTCACCGGGGAGTATACTGGAACACGGTGGTGGACCGGGAGGCGGGCTTAGCCACCAAAGAACCCTGTGACGATGTGTCGTTTGCGTACGCGCGTCAGCAGGTTACGGCCCAAGCCTACCTGGCTTGGTCAAAGGACATGGAACGGCCTAAGTATCGAGGGCAGCAGTCCCTCATCAATCGCGCCCCCTTGTTTGCCAAATGTAAGCACACCTCAGCTAATTGGTTCCTGAAGACGGCGGGGAGTAGTACTACTCACATGTCTCGACTTGTGCGGTTCGTCAGTGGCCACTTTCCACATGGAGCCTTCCGCGAAAGGTTCAACCTGGAGGGGAGGCGCGAATGCTGGTGCGGGCGGATCAGTATCGAGACCAGGGACCACATGTGGTTCGACTGCGAACTGTGGATCAGAAAACACAAGCCGCCGGATGTGCGACGGCACGGGGAACGTCGACGGGACGCACTGGATCTTGCACCAGTCGCACCGCAGGGTGTAGATCCAGCTGCTCACGCACAGCAACTCTGGCGTGGCACTCAGCCTGAGCTGGAGGAAGTCAATGAATTTCTCCAACTGAACCCCGCGGCCGTCACCTTCCAGTGGCTGGAGCTTGTTGAGCGGGGGTTCCGGGATCTCGAGGAAGGGGATTGTAACTCACCAGCCGTCCTCAGGATCAACCTTCACACTACTATGCGGAAAAAGGCATTTGACCACTGGTTTCGCCGGGACCCGAAGGCGTCACTTGCCTCCTTCAACAAGACTTATGCATTGGCCGCGCTAAGGTGCATTGCAGCAGAGGGGGCGTTGGACGAGGCAGCGCAGATACAAGTACTCACCGAGTTTGGGCTCGCGCCGGCGCAGGCAAGGGAGCACATACGACGAGGCGACGATGCGGCTCACCACCGCCCGGAGTCGAGTCACCTAGGGCGCTAGCGGGCGAGGGATTGAAGTCCCCCTTCGGTAACACGCTAGCTGTTCATCAGTGTTTGGGCCCCCGGTTTCGTTCCTTTCCCTTCTCTTTTTCTATCGTCTCTGTCTCCGTAAGTTATTAGGTGTACATGTACCATGGTAGTACGCACTTTAAACACGTGGATTTTAAAAAAAAAAAAAAAAAAAAAAAAAAAAAAAAAAAAAAAAAAAAAAAAAACTGTTACACCATTGCTCAACAATCTCGCTTTGACAGCCACACACATTGCAATACTTGCACCTTATAGTGTTGTGTTCCAGTAGTTCCCATGACTGAACAGCAGAAGTCTCATAAGGCTTCTTCTGACTCATATCTCATACATCAATTGTATTGATCTTAGCAAAGGCTCAGTCAGCACCATTCAGTTATGCAGGATGCTCAGTCATCACTTACATTCTCTGTTCAGTAGTATTAGCAAGCAGGGCTGTGCATTACCAATTTTTACTCATACAACATTACTGTAGCGTTTATTGACTTAGTTACAGACATGTATATATACTGCTCCCAGAGAGCACAGAAAGAACAAGACACTTACTCCTAGAGTTAGTTGACTTCCCAGTCATTCACTGCACTCATACCTTCTTTACAAGCTCTGGGTCTATCTTAGGGCGCGACCCCGCCTTCCTTGTTGGGAAAACACTAAACTCTTACGACAGGGGCCCCAAATTGGGGTATCGTGAGAGGCTGGCCACGTGAGACTAAGGGCCTGATTGGCGCCGCATGATGCAGGCACATTATTTTATAATACCCTGCCAAATAAAATAATTCAACGCTTATTCCCCCTTTTTTGACAGCGTATTTGTTGATGGCGGGGGATTATTTTGTAGTCGACTCGACTACAAAATGCGGCGCCGATCAGGCCCTAATTCAATGCTGGCGAAAAGTGAATCCGTCCCAAGTGCAATCTGGTAGCGCGCTACGTCAGCGTGGTGGTCACTAGCTATATAATACTTATGATACCAGTATATGTGCTCGAGTCTCGCCAGCTAGTACGGCGCGGTCTCATTGCATCTGCCAGACACACGGTTCAGAGATACGAGCCGGGTTCGAATTTGAGGAGTAATGACCGCCAGGCGCTTACGAGCTATTACTACTTGTTGTCCCTCGCCTTTTACACTGGCAGCGGTATCAGGAACCCTCATGCCGTTGGTCTGCGGGAGTCACTTGGCTATCGATGCATCGTCCCCTAATCAGGGATGAGCAGCCTAGAGACTGGAAGTCCTTCCGTCGCGCCTGTGAGTTCCTCGTTCATGTCTTGTACCACTGCTGCACACATTGCATCCCGAGGTCGTTGTCAGCTTGATTGAAAGGACGTCATCATCTTCTCTCCCCGGGAAACGATTAGTAGCCCACGGAGACCTTGGTGAGAGGTAAGGCATCCTTCAGCAGCATAAATCGTAGCAACAACCTCGTTCGCTCACCCTCCTAAGCCTGCAGCACGACAAACTGCTCGCCCACCCCAGCTCTCACCGCATCTTCACCCCCGCTTAAGATCGCAAAGCCTACGTCTAGCAGCTCTCTTGGGTCCTCAACCAGTGCATGCAATTTGCAGTGGCTTGATTTCTGCCAGCTGTGTCTATCCTCGTTTGTTTGTCGAATCGTCTTTGAAAACAAGACGCGCGCGCTGAATGGGTCCTAGGAGTAGCCCAGTGCTGCTCCTGCTTCCTCACCGGGCCAACTGTGGAGAATGGAGAAACATGACCGACTTCTAGCTACGTTGACGTGGAGAGCCAGAGAAGTCGAACAAAAACACCCACCCTGGCCTCTAGATGGCTCGTATTCCACGCTATCCTTTTGCGCCTCCCTTGGTGTAGCTTGGTAACAGTGGATAGAGCTCTTCAGATTTTGGACGCCTAGGGGTTCATCTACCCCTGCTAGCAGGTGTAAACGCGACGGTCCGCTTGGGGGACGTGCAGCCGTGGTGAGTCGAGCGCGCCTATGCTTTGGCTGTCGTGCATTCAAGTGTCTATTACCCAGCAGGTCCAGGTGTTGACCGTCAGACGCAGGGCGATTGTTCCATGAAAAGGACATGAAACAGTGAACTTGACACGCTGGTTATTTCCGCCAGGAAGTTCGCGCCTCGTCTTGTATCATTCGCCCCTTTATAGATGTAGTTTGCCGTGGTTATTGGATCCGGATGGAACAAGCCTGAGCTCGACGGGATGAGGCAATGCTCTGTGGTCAAGAATATAGATCCTCCGACCCTTTGTAGCGTACGTTCGTTGAAGGATGTCCGAACCTGAGTTACCTGACAGACGAGAGTACCAGTATTGTCCGCATGATGTCCCCGTGTGTGATGTTGATTCTTCTGAGAGTTCAACAGTACCCGGAGCTGCTGAGACCCATTAATGCCTGTGCTGGATAGGACGACGATGAAGGAAGCGAAGGGCCAGGGTAGAAAGGTATTGGCCAGATGGTCTACAAAGAGTGGATCGTACCTTGGAGTTAGGACTGTCTTCGAGCACCCTCACTACCAGACCCTTCCACACACCCTCTAGCAGGCAGTTGGGAGACAACCGTGAACGGACAATAATAACAGCGATAACGGCCGCGGCGGGGTGACGAAGAAGCGCAAGCAGTGGTCGCTGGCCATGGGCAGAACTTTGCGTCGGGCAGCGCGCCCCGCAGTATGTTAACGCCGGTTGAAGCTTGGAGTTGGGCCGCTACAAACCTGGCCACCTTCACAATATACCCTCGCGGTACCTGCCTCCAGCGTCATGTGGTTCTGTCTACGACCGCCATCCCTACCGCCTCCCAACACACTCGTCCTTTCTCCTCGCGCCTGACAGCCTCGATCGTACTCGATCTACCCAGGGCAGACACCCACACAAGCTATCCCACCTTCGCAGTCCACCAACAGAGTCTTCCAAGGCCGTAACAATTCGCTAGAAAAGCGTGAAATATGGGCGATAACACACAGGCGGCTCATCCAGTATGTCCGGCTCCCATACCAGTTGCCTACTGTAGCCTCAACCGAACATCCTTACTATTACTCACAGGTCAGTATACTCTGTGAAAACCCCCGTTTTTTCAAGGAGGAAGGACCGGTTTACGTTTCCGACGCCTTCAACGGTGAAGGCAACGCTCGTCAAGACAATCCCTCCCCGGACACATCCATCCGCTCCTCAGATCATGTTTACTTCGCCGTTCACAGTCAGAAGCTCACATTTGCCTCTAACAACCATTTTGCCGGAAATACAACCGCGAATACTCCATACACACCTGATCGCCCTCTCAAGCTCATTCTAGGAGAACCTTCGGACGTGTTGAACATCCTGCTACACGCCGCGTACGGTTTGCCTTGTCATTCTTACAAGCCTACACTCGCGTGCCTCGGCGCTGCGCTTCGGGCACTGCACAAATACGGCATGACGCCTCTGGATCGATACACCTCTCGCGGAGACCCACTGTACACCGCGATACTCCTCCAGGCCCCAAACCACCCGTTTGAAACGTACGCGCTCGCCGCAGCATACAACCTCGAGGAACTAGCTGTGGCTGCATCTGCTGACACGCTCCACCTGAAAGTTCACCACATGCCGAGTGAATTAGCGGATAGCATGGGTGCACGCTATTTGCAGAGGCTGTACGGACTGCATGAGGCACGGGGCGAGAAGATGAAGGAGATATTCTTCGTCCATCCGGAGCCGCATCAGGAAAAGTCGTACTGCTCCAGTGAGCAACAGGAGAACACTCGTTTGGACTTCAAGTTGGAGTGTACGAGACTGTTTTGGGTGGCTTCAAGTGAGCACTTGAGCTTTAATTCGGTGCATCACGCTTCGTGTGTTTATAGCATGTGTGTGTGTCTCTACCATAGCTCTCTCTCGCATTGACATCGAGACAAGCTTGCGTCCGATTGCTGTAAGTACGACGTGTCCGGATTGCAAGGAGCTCTTGAATGAGGAAATTGAGAAAGCTTTGACCGGTTTTGCGCAACTCAGGGTGCGTGATTCATAGACTCGCTTGGCTTCTTGTCGCTGACATGTTTGTTTCACTACTCAGCTTACGATCTAGCGCTGAGAGCTCGATTCTTGTTTGTCTGGCCAGTGCAAATACCTCTTCCACTCTCCCTTATGGTGAACACGCTTGCGCTTATCTCTTCGAGAATTCTTCGACGCGTTTGTATCTCAACGTGTATTTGTATGTGCTCGATTGCTTCTGGGCTGATTTTGCTACTGTACTGACTCGCTTTACACCAATATGTCGCTACGTTACATATTGATATGGCTCTCATGCACGCGATATGTCTTGTCCAGAGTTTAACCTCGGTGTTCTCCCAACGTCTCTCACAACATGAACGTGACAGCGTTGGAGATCGCGGGCAACCGCTGCGGGCTATCAGGAAAGTCAAAGTCAAGGCGCGTAAGGCGGCGTTGAGGTTGTAGGCTCACACAAACAAATATATCAAAGGAAAGTCTATGGAACTACCGAGCATACAACACCTATATATGTCTATATTCCTCCGGGTCAATCTCCTGATGTATCCAGTGCTACGTTTTGAGCTCTGTCACTTGGGTGATAGGTACACAAACTGGTGGGACCTGCCGCGATGCGGTGAACTTGTTTTCCCATTCGTAAAGCATCTCTCAATACTCAAGCTTGCACGTTCACGCTGATGACTCCGGCTCATTCTCTTCTCCGTGCAGGGTTAGTCGAGGTACGCGTTCCAGGCTGATTTTGTACAGAGCTCACCGTGGCGTCCTGTGTGACAGTTTTGTCGACGTATGGCAGTCCCATGATGATTCACCTCCGTCAACTGCACCTAGCAGGATGCTCGACATCTCTGCGGGTCCGGAGGGTATACTCACGCTTCTTCCGCCTTCTCACATTTCGGTTAATGGTCAAACTATGAACGCCGCACACGGTTGGTGAGTGCAGGTTGATATCTGGATCTCAAGGCTCAAGCCTACAGCATCACTGTGTTCCAGGCACACCTTTTGGTGACAGAATTGACATCTCAAGGCAGTTCCGCCCGTACATGCGGTCGGTAGCTGGGCCACCCCGACGCAGACGTTGCAGAACCGACCGTCCAGCCCTCGTTCATTCTGCTCTAAGGTCCGTGGTATCCGTGTTGCCTAAGATAATTGCTACACGCGCACGACGAAAGCTATATAAGGGTGACCACTGCTCTCAAGTCACAGCAAGCAGCTTCCCAACCTTTCAGCCCTCTCAAGTCCACACAATATCGATTGCGACATGTTCCACACTTCCCTTGTGTTGCTCTTCTCCTCTCTTGTAGCTTCTGCTACTGCCCTTAATACACCTCGCTCCGCCTTTTCTCCCTCGTCGGACTTGCATCGTCGTGGGCTCACCGGTCAGATCATCACCTTCGCCTGCTTTGGCGGTGGAGGGGACTGTGAATGTCCCAGCGATCTCAACGGGGACTCCGGTGTCCTAATTAATGTGTACCCTGGGTACCAGTGCGCGTACCCCAACGGTGCTTGCACGTGGGACGACAAGGTAGGTTACTTTCTTCTGTACGTCGTCGAAGAAATCTAACATACGTGTACAACACAGTCTGGCGCTTTGCAAAACATCTTCCAGACCAACTGCCCCACCGTTTCCCCCTGCAGCACCTCTGGTGGCTGCACGTGCCCCACCGACAATCTCGGCGACACTGGTGTCTTGATCAACCAGTTTACTGGATACCAGTGTGCCTACCCGGGCGGTGCCTGCACATGGGATTTTGTAAGTCGTTCTTGGAATGGATGTTGAAATGCGCTATTGTTTACATTCTATGGAACGCAGGGTGGCGCACTCCAGAACACTCTGCAAACCAACTGCCCTACGTCCGCAAAGTGCACGCAGTCTGGCTCTGACAGCTAAACGCGATACGCGCTTCTCACCCCACCTTTGCTGCCGAACCATCATATGCCCCACCTTTGCTCAATAATATTATCTTCAGTGCTGTATATACTTTATCCCAACTTGCGATTCAGCGACATATACGCCTTTGTTGAATCCCGGTTTATTTAGCTGTACCTTTGGAACATCTTGTACGAGGGCCTCAGATGAATACGACGACCGACTCATAATTCACTTTCTCGTAGTCTTATCCGACTATGATTTTTGGTCCCTTTATCTTAAGTAACCGCACTGGTGGATATACTGTGGCAGATGGAATACAAATCGTTCTGACGCTAACGGTAAAGGTGATAGCCCCAACTACTGTACGTACTGACATCGCGCCAGACTTGGTTATCCGCTGCCAACTCCGTCCGCCTATGAACTCACGTTTCGGACGCGCATGTGGGTGTCAACATCGCACCTTGACGGTATACTCTCCATTGCGCCCAGTCGCTGCACACAAAGCCCTGCAGCCTAGACAGACATAGAGTAAGGTCAACTACAGTTGACAGGCCCCTCGTGGATTGCTTACGTTCACGCAGCGTTCCAGC
Source organism: Cytidiella melzeri (assembly GCA_022592445.1). Lineage (NCBI taxonomy): Eukaryota > Fungi > Basidiomycota > Agaricomycetes > Polyporales > Irpicaceae > Cytidiella > Cytidiella melzeri. The sequence continues at coordinate 62,829 of JABYQR010000192.1, read as the reverse complement.
GTCTGGATCACGTCCTGCCTAGACACCGCGTTTTGCGCGGCTGGAGCCCCAGTCGCATAGTTGGATAGTTGCATGAGCTCTGCGACAAAGTAGCCGGCAAAGCAGTCGCCTGCGCCCGTCGTGTCCTTGACCGCCGCAGGGTCTAGTTTTAACGCGGGAACATGCATGATCTCGTCCTCTCCGTCGCTGAGAAGATGAGGAACCAGCGCCAAGACACCTGACGCTCCGAGGGTACATATAACGTTGACTGTGCCCGAAAACGACGGATGCGTGTGGAGATTACGGAGAACCTGTCGCGTAGAAGATAGCATCTCGCCCTCTTCATTATCGGTTGTTCTACCAGATTGTGCAGGGTTCCGGGTAGGAGGCTCTCCGATGACCCTTAGAAGGTCGAGGGCTTCCCCTTCGTTGACGATAAGCCAGTCGAGTTGCTCCCACGGAAAGGCCTTGATCTGATCTCCTGTCGGAAGAGGCGAGGGGTTGAAGAATGACGTCTTCTGGGTTCGGTATGAATGCGACAGATAGGCGAGCGTGACTTGGTAGGGAATCTCGTTCTGCAGTAGTAGATGAGTGTACTCTTGATCCTCAGGCCGGTCGGACACCGGAGAGGCTGAGAGGTGGTAGTTTGCACCACGGTGAAGAACTAGCCAATGAGGAATCAAAATTTGGCCGACAATATTGAGAGGGAAACAGCGGTGACTCACTGATAGAATTCTCGCCTTGGGGTGTGAGCTGGATGATAGCCCGACCTGTTGGCTCCTAAGCCAGAACTGTAAGCCTCAAGTTTCCACACATCCAAAAAAAATGGGCGTATTTACTACCTCGACTGTCACAAGAACCTTGCTGGTGTCAACGCCCAGGTGCGTGAGGTCTTGCAAGACCCAGTCACCGTCGGACCCTACGGCGCCGACGAGGTTGACTTTGCCTCCAGCTCGAGCGACGGCCACAGCTTGGTTGGCCCCTTTACCACCCGCGCGGCGTTCGAACCGCGAGGAAGACAGTGTCTCTCCAGGTCGCACCACCGCCGGCACTATTGACGTTCGTCGTGGGTCAGCAATATGAAGCATCGAGCGAGCTGTATGATTTACCGTGGAAAAACTCGTCAATGTCTGGTTTATCAAGAGTTCGATACGTTAGCGGCGACTGTGGTAGTACTATAAAACAGCCATTGACTGACTTATGGATCCTCGGACGAGGCAGATAGGCCTGGGGGACATTTCTGCTGGAGCTGATGCAGCGAGCAAGTTACAACAGTTCAAGAATCTCCATGCCATTGCACACCCGGCCCGCCGCCGTCACCGAGTCCTACTCAACAGTATCATATTTCGACGAACGTATCGCAATTATCCATTAGCAGTAAATAAGACGTCTATGCAAGGGGAGAAAACATGTTTACAAATATCGTATATCCTACAGATCGTCCATCAAAAGTTCCCAAAAAAAAGGTCTCAGAAAGAGCGTGTCAGGCATACCAGCCAGAGAGGGCAAGACGGCAATAGCCAAAGAGTGCCTAGTATGAGAAGATCATCAACCAAGGGTTCAACACGATCTGTTGACACAAGAGTTAGTTTTTCCTGGAGACGGAGGAGGAAAATAAGACTGGATGCGACGTACGGGGTAAAGAACATGGCATCCAACGGTGATAGCGAGCGGGAAGATGACCGCCCAGTCCCAACCAGGAATCTGCCATCCGACGGGGATGAGGTCGGTGGTGAGGATGACCATGGTGACGCTGATCAAAATTGAAGCGACGAGGGCGATCCAGAAGCGTTTGACGATCTTGGGGACCTCGAGCCAGAAGTTTGAACGTTCGACTTCCTTCTTGGTCGCGCCCCAGGTGATGTTGTAGGAGAACAAATGAGCGAGGAGGGCTTGAGAGAGATGGATACTCAGACCGCCGAAGAAGAAGAAGCTGTAGAGAGGAGAGGGTAAGAATTGGCAAAAACAGTCGTCAACGAAGGAACTCACAAGAATGGTACCCATGTGAGGTTCTCCATAAGTGAGTCAAGGAGGTTCCGGTGTCCGAGGCGGTACTCGAGTAGCGTGAAGCCGAGGTTTCCGAGAACAGGGAAGACAGCCATGCAGGCGAGCCAAACTTCGAAGCTGTGGAGATAGTAACCATCCGTGGTCGCTGCCCAGCCGAGCAAGAAATAGTTCATGAGTGAAAGGGCGAATCCGGCAGCGATACCATCTAACACGGGAAAGCGTGAGTAATTTTCAATTGTCCACGGAGTGCAAGGACGTACAATACGAGAACATGTACGACGTCATGCTGATCTTGTAATGCACGGGAGCATCGGACCACATGAAGACGTGCAGCTGCTTGTTGATCGGCCCCTTGTACCACCATTCGATGAGGGGATTGAAGATGAGCTCATTGCATCCTAACAAGATGTGAGCACCCAACGAGGCAGGACAGCGAAGGAGAACATACCGTAAGCGTACTTTTGCCACCTGTTGAGCTCGTCATCACATGTGAGAGATACACCTTCCTTGAAGCCTCCGTCCGAATAGGTCGACCACCGGATGATGTACCCCTTGAGTTGCAGCCTCAACGCCATATCAAAGTCCTCCGACACGTTCGACTCTGACCAAATCTTGGACTTGCCGTCTGCAGGATCGATGAACGCCGCGTCCTGCAATGCCGACCACCTCAAGAACGCGTTGTGGCCGACGAACGGCGCGACCTCTCCGTTCGAGCACCCGAGGGAGATACTCTTGTTGATTCTCCTCGTAAAGTGTGCAATACCGTTTTCAAAGTAATGGTTCGCGACCTGCATGACGTCGGACTCGTGCTGGATGATTCCGACCTCGGGGGACTCGTACATTTCCCTCGCCGCGTCACGTAAGCAGTCCTCGGGAACGACCGTGTCCGAGTCGACGATCAAGATGAGCTCGCCGACACGGATGGACTTGGCGTTGGACGCCCACGGCCTGTACTTCCTTCCACTCTCCTCGAACGTCTCCTCGATAGCCAACTGTAACGCGCGCTCTTCGAGGTCGTCGTCCTCGTCGAGATCTTCACCGTTGGCAGTCGCCTCGGCAACCATGGCTGCCATGTGTTTCTCCAGCTTGAGGGACAACGCAAGCCCGTAGTTCATGTTTGAGGCCTTTTTGAACCGTCCTGCACGTTTGAACCCGTCAGGAGCACTAGAGTGTGCGGGACGTGCGACCCAGCCGATGTTGTTGTCTGCGTAGAACGCGACACGTTCGGCGCGGTCGGCGTCAGAGAGAAGCTGGAGACCGTCGTCGTTGATGAAGATGGAAGAAGTGCCGCCCTGGCGAGAGTATGTTTGCATGGCCTTTTTGAGAGAGTACACGGAGGGTGCACTAGAATTGTAGAAACAATTGAGTCAGTGGAATAAACCAACAGGGAAATACGTACATGGTTTCCTTTAGACTCTCCTTGTAGACTGGCATTTCGACGGTGATATGCGGCAAGTTGGAGTCGACCTCTTTGTTAGGGACAGGTGGAACGGCAGAGTAGTACTTTGAGTTTTGATGGAACTGCGCGACGGGGCCAATGCTGATAAACGCGGTTAGTTGATATGAACATTGGTCAGAGTGAAGAGACTGACATCATTCCAATGTTACCGATGAGCTGAGCGCAGAAAAACTGTAGCACACAGCTAGTCAGTCGGCATGCGTTGGATTCCATTCGGAAGATCACTCACCAAGGAGATGCAGAACAAGAATGGCGTAGTGACCACCAGCCAGAATCGGGTCAAGCTGCCGTCTAGCACGGACTCGACGATCATGACACTGATACCGCTTCCGATAAAGTCTGTCGATTCGACTGTGAATATTCCCGATTCCAAGGAGCCAACGACTCTAGATACTCACAGAACGACAGTGCCGCAGCCAAGCCGCCGTAGATCGGCGCCAGAAATCGCATGGGCCTTTTTGTGGGTCCGTCCCCAGACTTTTCGACATCCTTCTTGCTCGAGACAAAGTAGCCGAGGCCGAGTTTGCAGCTGCGCTTCTTGTCACGTTTGCTGCTTTGCTTCTTTTCTTCAATCTTTGCCTCCATCTCCTTTTCATCAATCACTTGTGAGGTAGAAGGCTTCTCGGCGAGGTTGTCGTCAGAGTTGACGTTGGAGGGAACAGCCGAGGCGGTGTATGGGAGGGAGGCGGTGGTGAATGAGGAGAGGGCGGCACGCTGGGCCCAGACAAGCTTGATGAGTTTGTCTTCAAAGTCGCGGCAGGTGGGGATGATGTTGTCGAGGTTGTAGGCCCAGACGACGAGAACCCGTTCGTCTCTCTGAAGGAGGTGTGAGTGCGAGATACGAGGTGGGGATGAGAGACAGACGTACGATGAAGGCGCCACACTGTTCCTTGTCGGCGCGGGGCAGCCAGGACATGCTGTCGAGGACCTGGATACGAGTGTCATTGTCCACGTAGATTGCGTCTGAATCGTCCTTTCTGTTGCAAGGGTTCAGTTTCGAGTGTAAGCGGACATGTGGGAGACTCACAAGGAGGAAAGGGCGGCGTGGATAGCGGCACTGCGTGTCTTTACGGCGACGACGGGGTTGAGGGCGCGGACGGCGGCCTCGAATGGTTCGAGGTAGCGATTCTCGTAAGGAAAGACACGAAAGTGACCGGCGTCGACCCTGAGGCAGACTCCGGCGTGTACGTTTTCCTCGGAGGGTTTGAACCAGGCGTCACCTTGTGTCTATACGAGAGGAGTGAGCTAGTGAGAGATGAGATTTTTTGCGAGAGAGATTACCTGTTTGAAGATGTGGTGCAAAAGCGCATCGTAGGCGTCGTAGTCCATGGTGTCCTGTCTAGGTGGAGTGCAGAGGGCAAAGAGCGTAAGCAGACTGGAGGAGATGGAGGGACGGCGGACGAAGGCAGCGACCAAGCTCGACGAACAAGAGAGCCGTGAGCCGTTTGTCGCAGTTGTTGCTGCTCTCTATAAGGCTGTGGGTTGGCAAGATTGTGATCTGAACAGGGATGGTGTTGTGCCTAGATTGTGGGATGGCTGTGCGATTTGACGGGGAGTTGACGAGACGTGAGGATGGAATGGAAAAGGCAGCAATGAATGGCAGTATGAATGGGAGTCTGGGCTCGGCTGGGACCCACTCTCGCTGCCGAAGCAGACTGTACGCGACGTCGTGTGCAGGATTCATAGTGCCTGAACGGTCGATGTACTCTGCGACGTCGCTGTCACTGTCAGTATCAGTCACCGACGCCAGAACAAGGCGTGCGATACTCACGGTGGTATCTTTGATTAATGTTATCTTTGATTAATGTTTTTTCTTCAAGTGAGTTGTACCAGTTCGACGTACAGTGGTGCAGCCCCGGGAAGACCGAGGACGAGCTCTACTCGGCTTCAGTCAGCACTTCCAAGCCACGACGCGAGAACCAAAGAGCCAGCGTTGCATGTGCCGCATACATTGTGACGTGACAGTGGAAGACCACTGTCACTCAACCCTACAGCACCCTGAGGATCGCCTGGGAATCCCAAGGTTGCATTCAAACGGCCGCCGCGCTCCTCGTTGAACGGACCCGAGTCATGTCACCGTTGGCCGTTCAGATCGACCATTCAGAGCACGTTTTCAGACGCGACGTTTGGCAGATCGCCGGATCAGCCACGACCCTGCACGTTGCGGCCCCGGCAGTACGCCACGAAGGGCGAGATGTCCATCGCCGTGTTCCGAGTCCGGCCTCGAGGTACTGAACGTCTATCGATTCATTCTTCGGCATCCACTGTATCGGTGTGGCAGCAACACTGGGTGCAATGAAGCCTTCAGATGGTTGTTTCAATAGCTTATTTTAATCAAGCTGACTCCAGCTTTGTACAGTCGGGGTTTCGGCGCATTGAGCCACGCGATCCTGGGTACAACGCCAGTGACTGTGAGTGGCTGGTGCTTATCGCACACTGTCGTGGGTTGACGTACGGCGCGTAGAGCAGCAAGATTGGACCTGGAAACTAGGAACCGTTTACTCAGGGAAATCGAATACCACATTATCTGGAAAGAGCGTAAAGCGTCAACACTAGCTCAAGCTTCAAGCTTGGGCAATTTCGCTTTCGAATCTTGGCCGATACAATCAGGATCACACATAGGCTCTCGAACATGGTGTCTACTTACTCTGGATATCTCGCGTTCGACGGATCAAATGGCTTGTCATCAACTCGGCATGAATGGGAATATCTCTCATGTCGGATTGGCGACATCCACAGACTGCCCAATAGCGGCACGCAGCGTCAGAGATGACGCTTGCAAGCGTCGAGTGCGTGTTGTTCGTTATCTCCATTAATCTACACTCTCTGTTGCTGTAGCTCTCCTGCAAAGAACTAGAACGAGCCAGGCCACAGACATTTACGTGTGCCCGAGCTGTCCAACCGTGAGCCTGGGAAGTGCTGTCTCCTAATGACAGTCCTACGATGCCCTCGGGAAAACGCTGCTCATTCTTCGGATCACCCTCACTGCGGACGAGATGCGGTTTGGTGCACAACATGGCTCTCACGGCCTGTCTGTAAACACGCTCGTACAACATTACAACACAAACACTGAGCCGCCAACTTTCTCCTACAGATTGTGCTGTCTAGGCTCTCGAACGAGGATCAGAACAACACGGCACAGCCCTGTCACCGACCGCGAGAGACTGTCGACGGATGACAGCCGAGCTCGCAATACAACTCCTGTGCCTTGTCCGCCTGTCAACTCCGCCTTCCATCTCGCAAAGAACACCTGTCCAACAATATCCACAGTCGGCCTAGGTCTCCACGTGCGCTTTCCATGGCGGGATGGCCACCACGGGCACTACATAATACGCACACAACGCCATCCTTGGTTTCAGCCAGCGACGCTTGTCCCGCCGCCGTCTGCTACCCAACCTCCCACTCACCGTTCACCATGCCGTCCCCGCCATCCACCGCCTCCTCCGCAGCCTCCTCTTCAGAGGCCATTCCCCTCCCCACCTCTTCCGCCAATGACCCCCCAGCTATCAAGCGCTTGCAACCCCCAAAACCCCTCTTTTTCATCGACAAGAATCGCAGCGCAGCCGACATGGTCGTTGACGAAGAACGTCGTCCCGAAGCTTCATTCCACCGCGATCCTTTCCGCACTCCCGACTCTTCCGCACCTGGCACCCCACGTACCCAGGTTGACAACCCATTCTCGCCGCCCGCCAGTGTCATCAGCATGAGCATGCTCGACAACTCCACAATTGCCAGTAACCCAGCCATCACAGCTCACTCTCGTGTCCAGAGTCGAGTCTCCGTCAATTCCAACTTGCGCTCCAACCCAGACCTCCCTGCTACACGCACAGGCCGTCCAGCAGTCTCCTTCCGTGACTCGTTCATGTCTCCTCCCATGCTCACCAAGCGCACTCCGTCCTCCGCCCACCTCCACTCAAACCCGTCCCGTCTCTCTCTCGCAAACCGCCCCTCCAAGCGTCTCCGTTCCACTATGCTTGCCGCAGAGTCCGACATAGCCAAACCGTGGATTGGTGCAAAAGACGTCCACGGTCGTATCGCGTATTGGATCACCTACGCCGTCGCCCTCTTGGGTGTCGCAGGCAGCGTCGTCCGCTGCTGGACCTCGTGGAAAGACGTGCCCAGGGTCGGAGACTTGTGCTTGATCATGAATGACCAGTTTGACACACTTGATACCGAGTATACCTGGTCTAGGGAGATTGACATGAGTGGATTTGGGTCAGTTCTCTCGCTTGTTTCTGTCAATATGTTGTTGCTAACTAGGGAACTCTTGATAGAAACGGCGAGTTTGAGATGACCACTGGGTCCTCAAACAATTCCTTTGTGGACGACGGCATGCTGTACATCGTTCCGACGCTTACATCGGACGTCATCGGGTACAACAACGTCCTGAACGGGTACACGTACAATATCTCGGGATGCACGAACACGAATGGTAAATCACACGGTCTCTTCTTCCAAGTCTATCTCTCTAAACGTTTTCTTTTTTTGCTCAGCATCGGCTTGCGGCGCGGTCTCAAACTCCACCTCGGGTACCGTCATCCCGCCCGTCATGTCCGCCCGTCTGACCACAAAGAATTCGCACCACATCACTTACGGCAAAGTCGAGATCGTGGCCAAGATCCCTACAGGAGACTGGCTGTGGCCCGCACTGTGGATGCTGCCCGTCGACAGCTCCTACGGGCCGTGGCCGCTGAGTGGTGAAATCGACATTATGGAAAGCAGAGGAAACGGGCCGACGTACAAGGCTCAGTACGCATCATTCTCTCTGTTGCTTCGCTGCCACAACTCATTCTGCGCTTTACAGAGGTCGAGACGTCGTGCGCGGCTCGCTCAACTGGGGTCCTTTCACCTGGCTCAACGGCGTCGCCAAGACCTACGGCTGGTGGTCCGACCGCCGCTCGACTTTTTCTGCCGGGTTCCACACCTACACGCTCGAGTGGTCTCCCACCTTTCTGCGCGTGTACGTCGACACGAGGCTGCACAAGATGCTCGAAATCAAGTTTGACGAGCCGTTCTTTGAGCGTGGTGATTTCCCGCCGTACGTCGCCAACGGCAGTCAGACGATCCAGACCCCGAACCCGTGGGCGGACGCTGTGAACGGGGAGACGCCTGGCTCGACGTGGGGAAAGACAGACAACGGAAAGAACTCGGCACCATTCAACAAGCCGTTTTATTTGATTATGAACGTCGCAGTTGGCGGGACGAACGGGTGGTTCCCTGATGGTGTTGGCAACAAGCCGTGGTTGGATGGGTCCGATGGTACGTTTTTCTAGTTGCCTTGATGCACAAAGGCTGACCATACTGGTCTTCTAGTGGCGATGTCGACGTTTGCGAGGGCCCAAGACGAGTGGTACTCGACATGGCCGACGGACCCCAAAGAACGCGCGATGGTCGTCGATTCGGTCAAGATGTGGCAGGCGTGCTGAGGACATTCACTCTCCAGTGTGCGGCTATCATTTGGGACAGTCTTTCGTTTTTTTTTGGGATTCCCTGACGTTATAGAGGTACATACCCCCGCGCGATCCTGAACAATGACTACGGGATCGGAAGATCACACTCATTCACGGTGAACCATGGGCAATCGCTAGCATCGTTCTTGCAAACCCTCGTCGCTCTCTTTGCTGTACTAGAATCTACATATTATACACTCGTAACCCCCTTGTTCATACACACCTTCGTTGAGATGGCTGTAATAGGTATTTTTGCATAGAAATGGGGTTTATTTGCATTGTCGACGCTGTGATATATAATGTTTCAAACGGCACGTACACTTGATGTGCTCATTTGGTATTCCTTTCACATATCAGGGTATCACTGCGGAATGACTAAATAGCATCATGTGTGCACATACGGCCGAATAAACAGCGGCATCTTCCCTTCCTCCTTGTCATCGTCGCCAACGACGATGGGACGCTGGACAATGGCCGTCCTCTTCTTGACCTTGTCCGCCGGGACGCCCAACTCGAACTCAAACGAACGTATCAGGGTGAAGAGCAAGGCCTTCATTCTAGATAATGACGGAAGCGAGTAGGCGATGGGTCAAGGGAAGAAAAATGGAATTCACGCACTCGACAAGTGAGAATCGGTATCCGATGCATGACCTTGGTCCACCGAGGAAGCTGAGGGTGTTGCCAAACACGCCGGGGATGGAGGCGACCGCATCCGGAAGGTGTTCCCAGCGTTCTGGTCTGTCGGCAGCGTGCTTAGTATGTATGATGTAGCAGAGCTGCAAAAACGCAACTTGAACTCCTTCGCATCTTCTCCCCAGTAAGGCTTGTACCGACTCAGAGCTAAAATGGGTATCGCGACAACATCGTGCTTCTTTACCCTACGCCCATCATTCTCTTTCAGTCGCTGCAACAACGCACGGAGCAGAGAACGCTCGCCTACCGAACATGATCCCTCTGAACGCCGTCCTTGTCTGTATAGGGTGTGCTGCAGGGAATCACGTCGTCTTTCATCGCCGAACGGGCGGATAATGGCACCGGCGAATAATAGCGCAGCACTTCCTTGACGACCATATCGAGGTAAGGCAGTGCCTGAAGCTCATCCATTGTCGGGTTCTCTGTTGGAATGGTGTAAAGCTCGTCCCGAAGCTTGCGTTGGACTTTGGGGTGCTGCGTGAGCGCAAACAGTGCCCACGTTGTCGCTGTCGAAGTTGTTTCGTGACCTGCAACAATGAACGTCGGAACCTCTATCAAATACTGTGAGCTACAGCTTCTCCGCGTGATAAAGCTTTGAGGTTTATTTACGCGAGAGAACCTCTTCATCCGTCAGCCGCTGACTCTCAGGTATATCCGTCGCCATGTTTGCCTTGATGAGCAAGGTCAACAAATCTCGACCGAGGACATCCTTTCTTTCGACGTTACTCTGGCCGCTTGCGGCAAGGATCGATGCCTTCTTTTCGGCGATGAGTTGCAGACCAATTCGACGCATCGTCTTCTGCGCCTCTGCCGACTTTCGTTCGCCCTTAGATTTCTGGATATGATCAGACAAACCGAAGAGATCAGAGCCCATCAAGTTACATACAAAGATACGTAGGATAGGCAGCATGGCTTGCAGAACAACAAACAGGTTGAGCCTACCCTGGGTGGTAAAAATCGTGTTGAAGGCCTCATTCAGCTCGTTCGTCTCCACATCCGGGCTAAGCGCGTCAAAGTTGTAGTTGAAGCCTGGTCTGGGATTAGCAGAGCTAAGAGCATCGAGGGAACGCAACCCACCGGCGAGACCGATGATGTCAAGGGTTGCTTTGCTTAACCAGGACATGGCGTCGACGTGAGCGTTGTCTGCGCTCGATTTTTCGATTTCGTCGAGCCATCTATCGCGGAGCTACATCAAGGTCAGACTTGACGACAGCACGGAAGTATCGAACGCGCCCACCAACTGCGACTTTTCCACAAAAATCTCTGTCAACTCGCGTACCTGCGCAGGGCCAAAGGCAGGATTCAACACTCTTCGCTATGGCAGTGAGGTCAGATAGCCGCGAGGGTTATTACTATATATGGAACATACCTGATTTCTATGTTGATCCTCTGGTGGCTCTTGTGAATAACTGTGATCTCGATAACCACAAGAGCGTACCTTCGGCGACTAGAACACCCTGGCCAACAATACGCGACAGGTGTATGCGACTCATTCGGGGCTTCTGATAGATGTAGTCGTTTGTGAGTATGTGATTAATTGCGCTGGACTGATGTAAGGTTGAGCAAGGGCTTGAAAGGCTACAGGACTTGCCGTGTATCCAACGTCCACAAGATTCTAGCCTGCGGCGGGAACGTCAGCTCGCTGCCACATTCAGAATGTGGTGAGGACTTGCACCGAATACGCCCTGATAAGCGATAGTTGGACCATACTGTTCCACCCATTGCTCCTGAAGCAGCCCAATCTCAGTTTTGTCCGCTTCGGCGACGGCTTTTCCTGCTCCCCAGAAGAAGTGGGGGCTTGGCGGCCCAGGAAGTGACCGAAGAGGGGAAGTTAGAACGCGGAAAACGATTGAGCCCGTCTTGTAGGAAACATAGACGAGCGTTCCAGCAACGAACACGAGAGAGAGTCTAGAAGGGGAGCTGTTGTCCCTGATAGCTTGAACGACGGATGAGACGATGGGCATCTTTGAGATGAAGGACAAGGCTTCAGCTGAAGCGGCTGAACACTCAAGTACGAGGGGACGTGCCTATAGCGGCAGCCTAAGTACACTGCAAGGGACGCGTCGTGATAGTAGTGAGATGTGGGGCGGTTTCGACAGTTGAATCGTGTCTTTGGTCGAGGTAGAGGATGAGGATGCGGAGCAGCAAAGCACCTGTAGTGATTGCACCCGTCACGGTTGCGCAGCTACTATGCGACGGTGGTCTTGGTAGGAAACTGCACGCTGAGCTGGGAGACCAACAATTCATGCTCTTGCATGCATCGGCATAGGCAAATAGGGGGGTATCGAGGTGGCAGAGTGCGCACAACGACGGAAGTCGACACCAGAATCAATTACGGGTTTTGGAGAGCATAAATCTACCATGGCCAGTCAGTTCTTGCCGTAAACATGCTTACATACGCGTCTGCGGGTAGCGGCCCGGACACAGCGCTTTCGGACACAGCCTGCGACTCTCGACTCGAGTGTGGTCGTCCCAGCTGCAGCTGCAGGTTGAGGTCAACCATGTACTGTGGCATGTCCTCGTTCCTTGCTCAGCAGCCAAGTACAGCTTTTTTGTGTGAGCACAGCGGTGGTTAGACATAACAAGCTCACTGCCTTATCGCTCCTGAACAAATGCACATGGTGCCGTGGGTTCTCTCAAGCCAGAATTCTCCGTCGTTGACCCAGGTGCGTTAGTGTTTGCTACGCCTCTTGTGCTGGTTGCAGGACGCTTTCACATTATAGGTTCTTGCAGACGTTGACCGCATGGCATGTGTTTGTCGCCCGAGCTTGTCTTCATGGTTACAACCTCTTTCGAGTCACGCAATGCATGGACGGACCTCTCAAGTTCCCAGTTCTGGATGTGTAATTGGGTCATGCGACAACCGAAATACAACGATCCTACGACTCGCGACAGCCGCTATATTTATCACTGACGGCAGACTGCTATGCTACCGCACTGCTCTCGCCATTTGCGACCAGGATCTGCTCTTCTTCCGTACGCGATAACACGGCGGTCATTCGCTCGAGGTGTGTGGGCATATCTCCCCTAGAATCCGACATTTACCATCCCAATTAGCTCTCATTCTGTAGCAAATAGCGCTGGCCGCTGCTCACGCATGGCCAGCTGTCGCTCTCGAAGCCATGTCGGCATGCAGTCGCTGAGAAGAGAAGAATGCACTGCGCGGTTACACCCGCGCTCTCGAGGTACAAAAGGCTTGCAGAACAGTCTCAAGTGCTAGCACCCATCTCCCCTGGTGCGATATGCTGTCCGTTCCATTCTCCTCCATACTGGCACTCGCTAGTGTCCTCGGATCGGATCTCCTGCTTCCGGTCACTGCCTTCGATACTACGAGAAACGACAATGTACGCTTCTCTCATATCTTGAAACATCTCCAAACCGACTTTGTTTTCAGGTTGTTGCGTATGTACTTTTCCATTGTCGTGACAATCTATGTCCAAACCGAATTTTAGTTATTGGGGTCAGAACTCCTACGGTGCTACGAACAGCAACCAGGCGGATTGGCAACAGCCAATCGATTTCTACTGCCAAGTTAGTAGACAGTCACTCCCTGCGTACGATTTCTCATCACGCAGCGCAGGATAATTCCATCGACGTCTTTCCGATTGCATTTTTGAACGGTATTATCCTGACCCGTACCATTATCAAACACGCAGTAACACTTTGCCAGTCTTCTTCGGGGCCGGTGGTCTCCCATCTATCGACCTTGCGAACGTATGTGCTTGTCCTGTCTATGGAGCTTTTGGCTGACGTAGCGCACCCATTTTAGACTTGCAATGTGAACGATGATCCCGTCTTTCCAGGCTCGCAGCTACCAGAGTGTTCGTTCCTTGCCTCAGCCATTGAGACTTGCCAATCAAAAGGGAAGATTGTCACTATAAGTCTCGGTGGTGCCACCGGTGCTGCAGGCTTTACCTCAGACTCTCAAGCGTCAGCTTTCGCGGACCAGATATGGAACCTCTTTTTAGGAGGCTCTAGTTCGACTCGCCCCTTCGGCAGTGCCGTTCTTGACGGGTTAGTATCCATCTCTCACTGGTTATCGTGATAATGAAACCCTCTCAGCGTTGACCTCGACATCGAAGGCGGCTCGACGGCCTACTTTGTCACCTTCATCAACCAGCTGCGAAGTCACATGAACACCGCGAGCAAAAAGTAGGCATTCCCAATCTCCGATAACTTACCGCGTCTGATAAAACCGTTTTTGTCAGATATTTTATCACTGGTGCTCCGCAATGCCCCTTCCCGGATGCCTACCTCGGCAGGTATGTCGCACTGTGCTTTAAGAGAGCGAGCAGCGACTGAGAGCAAGTATAGTCTCATCAACTCGGTCGCATTCGATGCTGTTTACGTCCAGTTTTGTGAGTATCTGTTATCCCAAAAACTAGATCGTGCAGTTCCTCTGATTGGTCTCATGCATAGACAATAACTATTGCAACGTGGGTGGTACTGAGGCCAACTTCGCTACCTGGTGAGTGTAGCGAAAGGACTTGTCATTTGGCTTTCTCATGCATCGTTGAAGGGATAACTGGGCGAAAACTCAGTCACCCAACCCCAATGTAAAGGTGTTCCTCGGTGTACCAGCAGCTCAAGCCGCCGCCGGCAGTGGTTACGTGCCAATTGATACTTTGAGCCCAATCATCCAACAATACAAGGCGACGTACTCCTCGTTCGGAGGTGTCATGTTTTGGGACGCGAGCCAAGCTTATGGTATATTCTGTATCCTATGTAATAAAATTGCTAACACGTCTCGTTGTTTGCAGCCAACAACCGCTTTGATGCCGCAGTGAAGGCTGCATTGCAAGGTGGAGCAAGCGCACCCACTCCTCCGCCGACAACTACCCAAACGACTACGACTACTTCCAAGACTACCACGAGCTCTCACACTTCCACCACTAGCAGTACCCCACCTCCTACGTCGGGTAACTGTGCTGGTGTGAATGCATGGGTCAGCAACGTAGCGGTAAGTCCGAAGGATCATAACCGAATTCGGACTCGACTCATTCCACCAATAGTACAACGGAGGCGACGAAGTAGTCTCGGGTGGACATCTCTGGACTGCGAAGTGGTGGAGTTACGGCGATGTTCCGGGAGGTCAGTACTCTGACCAGAGGTCGTTCGTGCGCGAATTGAGCACACGGTTCTGACATCAACTTGTGTTTCAGGTGTTGCTGGAGACTGGCAGGACGATGGCCCGTGTGCTACGGCGGCTCTAGCACCTGGGCAGTTCGTCAAAACCCATTACGAGAGCAAAGCGGTGCCTTTGTCTGTGCCCGTCAAGACTCCGGGCGCGAAGAGCTCGCGTTTCTTCAGGGTCTAATGGCCGCGGTTTCCTACTGTTTCAACTTCTGGGCGACTTGTCAATGGGATTCCGATAGACCTATGTACAAGGCGAACATACAGTGGAATGAACAACAATTAGAGCCACGCTCTGTGCTGAGGGTGGCACAGCTGATCCGAGCTAGAGAAAATATGATCATGTTTCAACTCTTCAGTAATTCCATACTATGAAAGGCGAGATAGCACACGACTGTCGTTGTGCACCCATGCAATGCTTTCCTGAAAGAAGTCTGTGGACGCGGTATTGGTTGCTTCATTTTGGCACCAAAAACACGTATCCTAACTAGACGACGGGCGAACAACGGCCACTGAGAGAGGCCAAATGACGAGGAAAGTATCTGTGAGCTATCATCCCTAGAGTACCGATGACCTGTCATGACAAGTTATTCATTGACCTCGCCTGCAGTAGGACGTAGGACTCACTCACCAAAGCCAGCAAACGAGTTTGCATCATAGCTCAGCCTCAATCAACTTCGACCCTACCACTTGATACCCCCTCGGAGCTTTTCTCTCCTGCTTCTGCTCCGTCTTTGTCCTTACGGCGGACGCAGGCACGTTCTCTACCTCCACCAACTCTTTGACTGCCAATATTTTACCGGCGTTGATGGGTGAATGCTCGTGGTATACAGTTTGCATTCGTCTGTGGATGCCGAGGGAGACGAGAGTGCCTTTGATGTGTTTGGGTAACGCTATGGCTGAACGGCGGAGGGTGATGCGGTAGTGGGTGAGAGGTTCGTTTGTTGGTGGAGGGGCAGCAGAGGTTGTTGCGAGAGCTCGGACGGGCGAGCCATATTGTGAGTAGCGTGCGACATTCTTGGTGATATGAGAGCTCAGACGAGATAATGCCATGGTGGTCGTGAAACGAGTGCTTAGGAACCTCGAGCCCTGCTGGAGCCTGATACATAAGTTCTATTACATAAGCACCAGTGATTGCTGCGGCCCATTACTGTTGTTATGTACGATGTAAGCGTTCGAGAGCTCGACTCCTCGCAGGAGTGGGTTTGTCTGATTTTCATACCCATCCAAGCCGTGTACACACGTGTGGTGCATTGTGCATGTTGCAACTTTAAGCTTGAAATTGATTTTTGCAATGTTCGGTAGATATAAGCTAATAGACACGATTTCGCTTTATAGACATTATTCTGATTTATAAATAAACGCTGCTATACAATTAAATATTGTCCTTGTAGTCGGCCCAACGAAAAATATACATACTACGCGCATTTTATCCTCTACCCGACCAGAAAGCTGGACTATGGGCCGGATCACAAGCCAAATCAACGTGAGACTGATCTGCGCCGTCCTGCACCTGAAGCTCTCGTGGTGGGATAGCTAGAGCAGTTTTTTTGTTTCGCCTGGGCGAAAATGAATCGGTCATTGGAGACATAATGTCTCTAGGAGCACCGTTCGGCGAGATTTGTGTGTTGGGAGAGGCTGTGGGGCTAGGGGACATTTCCGCTTGGTTGGGGAACGCATTGCCACGAAGACTCGCATGTGGTGGCGCAGCTGACATCAAGAACGGACTGGGATATCCAAGAGCAGTTGTAATGGGCCGTACACCTTTAGAATAAGCGGCGATCGGTAAGTAAGGTGAAGGACCAGACCGTTGCGGTAATCGCGAGCCAGGGTGGTGTTCTGGGTGGCGAGGATGCAGCTGTGGCTGAGAGGTGTATACGGGATGGGTGAGAGGGGCAGAGCGTGGTGATGAGTTGAAAGAGTTGGTGTCGAGATGTACGTTCCGACGGTAGGTGGAAATATAGTGCCATAGATATGTGAGCGGGTTGGTGGGTCCTCGTACGTCGTGTCGCAACACGCTGCTCGCTTGGCTACCTTCAGTCCAATCCGCACATCTCACCCACCGCCTGGTGGTCCTGCCGTCGCGCCAAGTGTGCCGTTCTTCGAGGAAGAATAAAGGAGGGTGGGACAGGAAAAGAGAGACTTGGGTATTGTTTGAACTCAGAGAGGCGATCGTGACGTCTGTGATAATGTCGAAAGGGATGTCCATTTTCACGCTGCATCCGCTCGAATGAACGAACCAGGAGACGCGACGGTCCCCCTCACAGATATAGGCGATGAAATCATGTTTGCTGGCTTCTAAGGAGAGTCTTGCCCATGTACCAACTCTGACTTCTCTGCACGGCACTATGGTGACACCTATGTTTCAAGACAGTCATTGATAGTTGTCAGGTCACATATTTCTACAAGCACGTACGCTTAGGCTCGTGAATGACATCCTCTAGCTCCCCGTTTTCCCCAGACATGGTTGTTGGCGGCGCCTCTTCGTCTGACGTGAATGGTTTGCCACTAGACGACTTTGCGTTTGCGATTTTGGGACCTTCCGACTGTTTGGCTTTGGCTCTCCTGTGCCCATAAATCATGGTTTAGCAATGTTGATTCCTAGTGTAACTACTAGCAACCTTCACCTATTCTGGAACCATACTTGAGTTTGTCTTTCCTCCATACCGAGCTTATCGCTGATCTCCCTTCTGCGTGCTGCGGTCGGACTGCGTTCAGCAGCAAATAGGCTTTCTAGCCGAGCGAGTTGCTCTTGAGTGACACGGGTTCTCTTTTTCTTCTTCCTTGAGGATGCGGGTGTTTCTCCATCTTCAGGAACAGAGTCCGCACGCGAGGGAGAAGCGGCAGGCGAGGGTGGCGGCGGGGAGACGTCGGATTTGCGCTTGTTCTCTGACTGTGATGTTGGAGTATCGGCCATGGACGGTATTATCTCTATGATTGACAGGATCAACAAGTCATAATCAGACAAGAAACCACTTGTGATGTCGTTCCCTACAGCTGTTATAATCTGCCACTTGGGTGTGTTCGCGGGATAGGAGTGCTTGCGAGGTGGTCAGAGCCGTGAATTGCACGCCCTAAAAATCGATATTTATCAGCAACGGCCATCTAGGCTAGAATACCTCAGTGCTTACCGTCATGCAGTGCCTGTGTCGCGTGCTGCAATTACTTGTCTCAGTGAATGCATTTTATAAACCATCCAAAGTTGAGACTTCAGACATGGCTCTTGTCACCATCTCTGGTTTTCCCTGCAGTGGCAAGACTCGTCGAGCAGAGCAGCTCAAGGCCGCTCTCGAGACACGTCTACGCGACCCAGAGTACGCAGGCCCGTCGCTGCAGGTCGTCGTGCTTTCAGATGAAAAGCTGAACATTCATCGGGATGTGTACAACGGTGAGCCTTGCGTATATGCGGCGACGCCATCGTTCATGACACAGGAACAGACTCGCGCTCCGAAAAGCCAGCCAGGGGTGCCCTCTTCACCTCCATCCAACGACAGATGTCCCAAGACACAATCCTCATCGTCGACGCTTTGAACTACATCAAGGGCTTTCGATACCAGATGTATTGTGCCGCCAGAGAGCTCAAGCTGCGAGTGTGCACGGTGGGATCTCGCCCAATTATACACTTCGAACCTCAGCATTAACAAGCAACAGGTCTACGTCGTCGCGACAGAGAACATGTGCAGAAAATGGAACCAATCTCGTCCCGAGCAACAGCGCTATTCTACCGACACGTCAGCTCGTTCTCTACTTTGTCCATTGGATTTTCTCAGCTTTTGACCTGTTAGGCTCGACGATCTGCTGCTGCGTTACGAAGAGCCTTCATCCATGGTCAGATGGGACTCTCCTTTGTTTACCGCTCCATGGACAGACGAAGCCATCGCTTCAGATGGCATTTGGAAAGCAGTCACAGAAGGCATCGTGAAGCCCCCAAACGCTGGGACCCAAGCTGTATGTGGGTTATCAAAGCCTCTCCTGTGTCTATATTTAACCTCCAAGGACCGCAGGTTCCTAAAGCTCCGACCGATGCTCTGCGCACTCTGGAGGCATCGGCAACTACCATCGTCGCTGCAATCATCGCAGAGCAAGGCGGCTCCGGTGGACTCGGTGGAACCGTGACTCTAAGGATTTCGGAGGAAGCAAAGCCAACCATCATTCTCCCACCGCGGAACATAACCCTCTCCGAGCTGCAACGTCTCAAGAGACAATTCGTCACCGTACACAAGAAGGCCATCACGCTAGGCACGACGGAGAAGGGGGCAGTCGACTGGAGCGAAAGGAGCATAGCTGACAAGTTTGCTGTGTACATCGAAGAGAATCTGAAGCCTTGAGTGCCCTCATACTTTACTCCCCTTGTCTACTAGGCACTCGAATAAATGCCAAACGCTCTGTGAGTCCCCTTCAAGATATCCGCTCCAACATCGCCGCCGATCACGCTAAGCGCCCACCACTGCTCCTTTCGAGCAATCCGCTCGCGATTGCATTCATCGGGAGCCGCCCTGTTATAACCCGCAGGCTTGCTCAACTGCAAGGATGACGTGCAGTTCACCTTCCTCAACCTCTAAAGCCATAATCACCAAAGCAATGTCCTTCAACACCCCATCGACAGACCCGGAACTGTCAGATTACAAGTGGGCACGAGTAGGAGTCGTTGTACAGGCGATTGTCTACCTTGTACACATTTTAGGTATGCATCTGCGTTGGTATGTCCGCTACATTATCAAAACGCCCGTTACCATTAGGAGCATGCGCTGTCGCTATTATTTTGACTATACGCCTACGATCCGAGGATTTTAGCTCATTAAGAATGAGGCAAACCAGCATTCCACGGTTATCATTGGTAACAGCCTTTTTCTTTGCGTACGTTATCAAGCCTCCTCAATCTTGCCAGAAGACTCGTGCTCATCGTTCAATTCAGCTGGGTGTTTTGTGTCGTCGGTGCGTAACTTTCTCTTCTCATGGGAGGCAAGTCCTCATCTTCCAATCAAGGTGGGGTCATGGGACAAGGCATAGGTATATACCCAACCACCTCTGCATGCGCTGTTGCTCTCTATTCCAGCGTGGCACTCTATTCGACCTCCAAATTCTTCGTCTACGTCTTCTTGGGTATGTCTCCCTCACTCGCTCTAGTTGACAATCATTGACAACTATCAGTGGAGAGAGTGCACGTAGTTTGGGATCCGACGCGCTTTAAACCACGTCGGAAATCGCCGGTATACTTAGCGTGCATGGCCATGGTGTTTGCGTACATGGGAGTTACGGGTTATGTGTTCACTGGTAAGCTGTCATGGAGATACTCTACGTGCCATGTCAAGCATGCTCATCTCTACTGTATATATAGATCTGAGATTCGACATTTCAGAATCTGAGTGTTACATGAAAATACAGAGGGAGGGAGCAATAGCCTTCATGGTTGTTGACGTGTAAGTTCCACCTTGCCTTATCAACAGTACCAAGCTCATCCGTGTCATTAGCGTGCTCACAATCGTTCTGACGTCTCTGTTCATTTGGTCCCTCCGCAAGCACGCACATAGCAGCCCTCGGCTAAGGAGAGTCGCTATCAGATCTGCGACAGTGGTCCTCATAACTTTGCCAACCTCGTGCATCAACATCGTCCTACTCCTCTTGCACCACACAATTGAGCACGGATGGGCATTCATCCTATGCTGGGAACTCGATGTATGTCCACGTTTGTAAGTGGGAATTTGATCACAATCCTGACTTTCTACTTCCATAGCTCCTCATCAATGCTTTTGCGCTGTTTTGGGTGACATCAGGTTCAGGAGTCACGCCTGCTACGTCTGCGCGTCACAAGCGAGACTTGCAGACAGCCCATGACATGCCAAGTTCGTCCCTTCGACGCATGCCTTCTTGGATTTCGGGATGGCCGCAGATACTCGAAGACTTTTCGGACGCTGAAACATTTCGGCCGACTCAAAGCTGTGTTACTGAGAAAGAGCACGTTAATACAGCGACGATTGCGTCGGTGGCTCGTGCGGCACAGAAGCACCCACACTGGCATTGTCTCCTTCCGAACCACCGTCTCAGCGGCGCAAGTTGGCTGACACCTGATACCGAGGTTCGTCAGATTTTTTGTTAACGGCACCAGATGTCAAGGGTCTCACAATGTGGTTCCCCAGATTTCAGGTTTTTTCACTGGAATGCAGTTCTCGAGGGCGCAGGATGCACCAGCACTTCAAAAGCCAGAGGAGCCGTGACAACTTACGTTGGAACACTTGTGAAGGACTTCCAAGGGAAACTCAAGGATATTCGTGGTAGAAGGGGCTCAGTCATGAATCGTTGTCGATAAATCACGTTTGTTGTGCTTTTGGTTCAATATACCCTAACGAGGCTGGTTACAGGTGATAGATTAGCTCTGTATTCAGATGAAATATCCAGTCGGCCTCACCTGTCTGCGCAACCATCATAGACGTCTTTGTCGGCGTTGCTTTCACAGTAAACTTGAATAGTCAAACTCAGAGTAGGCGCTGCAATATTCGACATGACTTTTTACCTACCTTCACTACCGAGCAGAACTGGCTGTCCGTTGAAACTCGACCCCCTCAAGCGCCGTGCTGTGTGAATCCTACCTTGAAAAAATCGCACATTCGCGTTACCGTCTGCAGCGTCGATTGCAATGTACTCGTTCGTCACATCATCTAAGGCAAAACATTGCTTATATGAAGTTCAAGACTAGCTATGAATGTACTTCAAAGGGCAATGCAAAGAATTGCACCGGTGACAAGCCATGAAAGCAGTTCTCCAGCGTGACATATGCTGTTTACTCGACCGATCGAGCATCATACTCCTGGGTCTTGCATCGTGATGACAGAGTGTATAGCTTCAACGAGATCCATTAGTACAGAGACAAATCAACAATATAAAGCACTCACCATAGGAAAAGTTTCAGTCAAAGTCAAGCGCGAAGTCTTCTGCGCTTTCGAGCGCAAACCCAGCAGCCTGGGACTGATCAACAGCTGTCCATGGGCTCTCATCTTCATCGTCTTCGCTGTCACTGGCAATAGGCTTTGCTGTAACAGCTGTTGTACCTATCTGCGTACCTATCTGCATATCTGCGCTGAGTCCAGCAGACAAACCACTTGACCTACGAAGAAGAGCTGAGAAGCGCAGGTTAACCGTCAGTTAGATGATGGGTGAAAGTGACAGAATGTGCGCAACTCACGTTCTCCGACCAGCGGCTCTTCTCTGTATCGTTCGCGCAGTCGTTCGAAACGCTCGTTCTCGAAGACGGTGTCGACTCGCGCGTCCCATTACTTGTTTTGGAAAACGCACTGGCGAGTCTATCAACTCCCGAAAAGTGTCAGATGGTAGGGTAGAACTGAGCGCATAAACTGACAGGTTTGGGTTGGCTCCCTGACGTCTGGGACCGAGACTAGTGAGACCCCTTCGTACCAGCTGCGGCATGGGAGACCGTAACGCGGACTGCCCATCAACTATTATGCTCTACCAAAAGAAAGAAGAAAGAAAGAAAAACAGCTTGAATTCATTGACAAGTGCGCGGTATCAAGCGCTTACACGAAATAGCCTGCCCTGAATCTTTCTGTTGAGCGCGTGCAGTCTTGAAGGGCGCGGTCACGACTCATCAGCTCGCTGAGCGTTGGCCTTTCAGCGACCGACTGTAGCTATCTAGGAACTCCATTTCAACTCGTTACTCCTCGTCGACATTGGCACACGTACTCTGCTTCCTCTACCCAATCCTGAGTCTCCTGCTCTCTCCGCAATTCCGCAGGTTTCTCAAAGATTACCGAGAATATCCTAGTGACCGATGGCCTTCCGACGTGGAAACAAGTCCAACAAAGTAAGCATATGAGGTTCAGGCTCAATGCCATGCTACCGCTGCTAACTGGCGATGGCTAGGTACCGAACGTGAAATTGCGTCCAGTACTGCCCAACTCCTCTTCATCCCTTCGCAGAGCCAAGTCCAACGCCTCCCATGATTCATCACGAGGTCAAGACTCGGGCTTCGACTCCGAAATGGAGCCTAGCTTTGTAGATTTGCGCACACCTAGGCCGTTTCGTGGTGTGATTCTGTGTGCGACTGGCATACCAGAAAAGGTGCGCTCCGCCTCTTGGATGCTGTTTGCTGCTGTTCTCACTGCGCTTCGAACTAGCTACTATTGTTTAAACAAGCTATCGAACTAGGGGCACAACCTCTGAATGACCTCACCGACAAAGTCACACACCTCTTGGCTCTCGAGCCTGGCAGTGCAAAGTACAAGGTGAGTAGACTGCACCACTCTATACACGCATCTGAATATCGTACTGCAGTGTGCATTACAAAATAACATCCCAGTAATGCATCCATCTTGGATAACGGATAGCTACGAAACTTGGCTCAAGGGGGACGACCTAAACCTCACCGAGGTCTGTACTGATGTGTCGAAACGTCTCCGTTGTGCTAACCACCACTGTGCTTGTTGTGCTGTCACACGTAGAGCATACAAATGCATCGGCTACCCATATTCTCGAAGGTGGTCCTTTGTCTATCCAGCGTGGGTGACGACGATGAACGAACGGAAATAGTTCGACGCGTCAAAGAAGAGGGAGGTTCATGCGTAGCAAACATTGAAAGACCCGTGAAAGTGACTCACTTACTATGCACAACTGGTCTCGACGCCATGACGGAAAGGATGCGGTATGCGGAGAAGTTCAACAAGCAAAGAGAAGCACGTATTCGGATGGTGTGGCAGGAGTGGTTCTGGGACTCTTTGAAAGTTGGTGGTGCGTCATATCGTTTGTCTACGTAGGAGAACAATACGGAAGAAACCCCAGGTAGATGTGACGAAGACTCCTACGACGTCTCCGAGCCTCGCCCGATCCGTGAGCCCACTCCTGATCGTGAGTTGTGCTGCTACATTTTCGCCTTCCTACGCCCTCTGACCACGATATAGCCGCCACTTCTCCTCCACGCTCTTCTTCACCAGCTGGGCAACATGTTGGCGTCTTACATGACGCGTGTTCGGCTGCAGGACAGCGAGGTGCTGACGCCCTTGCCAATCAAGACGAAGAGGAGGTCGCAGTGCCGTTAAAGCGAGCTCGCGCAATTTCGGAGCAGCTATGGCGAAGCATAATGCGTCCCAGAGGTCTCGATGTGCAATGCGGCAAATTGATACG
The DNA here is from genome assembly GCA_022592445.1 of Cytidiella melzeri. Lineage (NCBI taxonomy): Eukaryota > Fungi > Basidiomycota > Agaricomycetes > Polyporales > Irpicaceae > Cytidiella > Cytidiella melzeri. The sequence continues at coordinate 38,976 of JABYQR010000192.1, read as the reverse complement.
AAGTCCAAGCAAGGCACGAGGCCCGTCTCGTGGTGCTGACAACACAGAGTTGTCGCCTACGAAAGTCAAGCCTAAGGATACGAGTCATGATGAACCCCAGGAAGGAGTAGAGACGATAGAGCAGCAACGTAGCGTGCTGGCGTCCTTTCAACGTTCCCATTCATCAGCTGCTAGAAGGAAAGACACATCCTCACGCCAGCAGCTATTCAAGAAAGCAGCCCCTGACGCTGAGCTGCAGTACTCTGCGGAAGAGTCGTCCGTAAACTCACAGAGAGTTGAGACGGGCATCGCTGGTTCGTCGAATAGTGCGCCTACTAAACCAGGTCGCTCTCAGCATGAGAACGTATTATTCTCTGGCCTTGTCTTTTGTCCTATGGGCGAGGCAAGAAGTCCCCAGGTCAAGACTGCAATCGAGGAAGCAGGCGGACGAGTTGTTGGAGAGTCTTCCGATGAATCTGTGACCTTCGTGATTGTACGATTAGTCAGGTATACCTGGTTTTGTGATCATGCGAAGTGAAGTGGCTGACAAACACCTGTAGCGGGAGCAAGTTCTATAGAGAGGAGGCTGACGAGCATTTGCGAGCGATATACCGAACAGAGTGCTGGCTGGAGCGGTGTCTTTCGGAATGGCGTGTTTGCTCAGCCGACGAACACCTATCGTTCACGCCTCTGAAGGTGGCTATTCCCGTCCCTGGTCAATATTCCGCCACTCAAGTTGTATGTATACTGATTGAACAGTTTTTAGAGACGCAAGGCATCTCACTAAGCGTATCTGGACTAGAAGAATCCGAGGCGTGTTGGGTACGCCGACTAGTGCGTGCTCTTGGTAAGCATTATTTTCGGACAAAAACAGCACAACCTTACAGTGGTGGGACTCACAGGAATGCATTTTGCTCCTGCTTTCTCTCGACGCACCACACACCTTCTTTGCCCCTCCAGAGCTGGTGCAAAGAATGACAAAGCACGAGAGTGGAACATCCCAGTCGTGGGTATGGATTGGTTGGCTGAAATTGCTTCAACTGGCGAAGTCAAGCCATGCCACCAGGCACACCTTGAACCGGAGAGGGCAGGGGCGAAGGGAAAGCAGATAATGTCAGACCCCCTTGCAGACACAGCTCCATTTGGTGCGTGGCGTCCTGCAACTCTTGCTCATGCAGGACTCATAAGACGGTAGACTTGGACATTCCCCCGACCAGTGACACGTTGGACGTGCACACCGGCGGTGGCGCAAATGATGACAAAGCCGAGTCGCTTGGTGAACCTGTGGGTCTACTGCCTGAAGCTCTAGCCACGGGAGAGGAAGCTGTATCTGCGAACGCCCAGGACGCGACAAACGAGTTCCGCCCATTGTCTCTAGCAGAATTGAGAAATGAAATGTTGCATACGCGAATACCGTCCTCCAAGACTCCGTCTCCAATGAAAACTCCAACCGCTTCACCCTCTCCTGCCAAAACGTCACACGAGGCTACTAGGGTTCTGCGAGAGAGTATTACTACGCTCTTAGGGAAACGAAACTCGACAGAGAACGCGGGGATTGAGCAAGCACCTCGGCTCAAGCGAGTGAGACCACCGTCTCGGACTAAGGTGGGCTCTAACATGCCAAGCTTCTGGTAGCGACCTCATCCCATTGCCAGGTCATCCCTCATCAGGACGCCCTCCCGGTGCTTAGACGAGAAACGCGTTCTTCAGAGCTATACGAGCCCTTTGGTGTCAGTGAAGAAGACGTCAGCATGCTGGTCGCGGAAGGGGCTAACGTGGACGACTCTGTCCGTGTGACGTACGAGGATCCTGCGCAAAATGACGAGAGAATGCGGCTCATGAGGCTGCTTGAAACTCAAAAGCCGCGTGAGATTTGGGAGCTGGACTCTCACAGTACTATTAGTAACGAAGGGAAGGCAGCGGCAGGCCCGAGGAAGAAGAAGCAGCCGCCACGACGGTCTTCAAGGGTGGCAGGATTTTAGCTTTTGTTTATTGTACATATATCGCATATAGTCCCATCTACAGGACCGCAGTCTATCACGTACAATGTTGAGTAGTTGCGTAATGTCAATCTACTGGCAAACTGCAGCTCCTAACTTGAAGCTTCTTGGTCAATTTCCTCTTTGAGACTCCTTGTTGCACTCAATTTTCTGGGCGCTTGGATAATGACGCCTCTCTTGTACTTACTACGACGCAGTGTTGAGCAGAATCTGTCGCCCGAGCTTTCAACATGGAGATATCAGTGCGCATAGTCATTCTGACCAGATAATCTCAGCTGATCGCGTGCTAGGTAGGGTTCAAATGCTCTCAACCGCTCTATGCAGGGACTTTGGTCGGCACACCGCCGAGCAAGAGTCAACCTGAACGCGACAACCTCGCCGCCATCTAGTGCAACACCTCTACCAACAACCATGCCGGAACAACCTTCTCTGCCTTCCACAGAGGCAGATGCGAATTCCAGTGTGCCTCAGCCATCGACTGGGGACTTCGAGGAAGGCTCTTCACTTGTAACCACCGCTGCACCTGCAACGACCGGGAAAAGGAAAACACGAGCACCACGAGCTACTGAAGATGGAAATAAACGTATCAAATTGGCTGCTCAGCCTGCCAAGGATTATGCCCCTCCTGTCATTCGTCCGTCGGATATAGGCGGCGCCGACTCTTCTATTGACACAATGCGGGAGCTCGTTATCATGCCTCTGCAGCACCCGGAAGTCTATCTGCACATTGGGGTGCAGCCAGCACGCGGAATACTTCTTCATGGTCCGCCAGGATGCGGGAAGACGCTCCTCGCTCATGCAATCGCAGGGGTGGGTAAGCCACTTATTCTTTCACCATGCTCATTCAAACATAGGTCTTAGGAGGCTGGAGTACCCTTCATTGCTATCTCTGCCCCGTCTATCGTCTCTGGGATGTCTGGTGAATCTGAAAAGACGCTGCGAGAAACATTTGAGGACGCAAAGGTCCGTCTTCAAGCTTGATGTTTCCTGGAAAGACATCGCTCATCAACGCGTGCAGCGGCTAGCCCCATGTATATTGTTCATCGACGAGATTGACGCGATCACACCGAAGCGAGAAAGTGCTCAACGTGAGATGGAACGACGCATTGTCGCTCAATTCCTCACGTGCATGGATGGTGCGGCAGCTTTGAACTCTTGTGCGAGCTCCAAGTAAACGCTTCTCTTCTCTAGACCTATCACTAGATCAAACCGACAACAAGCCTGTCATTGTTATCGGGGCTACAAATCGGCCGGACTCTCTCGACGCTGCCTTGCGACGAGCAGGCAGGTTCGACCGTGAAATCAGCATGGGTGTTCCGGATGACTATGCCCGAGCACAGTACGCTGCCCAAGCATATAAACTGGTACCTCAGCTGAACTAACTACTAATTTCAGAATTCTTCGAGTATTGTGTTCAAAGTTGAAGCTCGAAGGTGACTTCAACTTTACTGCACTCGCAAAAGCTACGCCTGGTTATGTCGGAGCGGATCTGGCGGCACTCACAAGCACTGCTGGCATCATAGCTGTGAAACGGATATTTCAGGAGCTGTCGAAAGAACAGAATGTTGCCCTGTCGAGTGTGGTGATAACGAATCCCGATGTTTCTATGGTAGTTGATGCGCTACCCGAACAGTCTTTGGATGCCCCAACTGCAAATATTGGCGGTACTATATCTGTACACAGAAATGTTGGAGCCACGGCCAGCTCAATTGTTCACTTCCTCCATGCCCACCCAAACCCTTTGGATCAGGACCAACTTGCGCCCCTATATATCACATCCGTCGACTTCGACCTCGCCTTGAAAGAAGTTCAGCCCTCGGCCAAACGTGAAGGCTTTGCCACGGTCCCTGACGTCACCTGGGCGGACATTGGTGCACTTCATGCAACAAGGCAGGAGTTGCATATGGCCATCGTACAGCCCATCCGTCGCCCGGAGATATTCAGCGCAGTAGGAATCGACGCTGCGTGTGGCGTGCTGATGTGGGGCCCACCGGGGTGTGGTAAAACTCTACTGGCAAAAGCTGTCGCTAACGAATCACGGGCCAACTTTATCAGCGTCAAGGGACCTGAACTCTTGAACAAGGTACGGTTTCCCCGAATATCAAGGAGTTAGACTCTAATAGTGCTTTGCGATACACAGTACGTAGGAGAGAGTGAAAGAGCCGTGAGACAGGTTTTCACTCGTGCCCGCGCCTCCTCACCCTGTATCATTTTCTTTGACGAGTTGGATGCCCTCGTGCCAAGGAGGGACGACAATATGGTGAGCACAACATTCCCTCCGAAATATTTAGAACTCATAAGATGTGTAAGTCTGAATCGTCAGCACGTGTCGTGAACACACTCCTTACCGAACTTGATGGGCTTGATGCGCGGAAAAGTGTCTATGTGATCGCAGCCACGAACAGACCAGACATGATTGACCCTGCGATGTGCCGTCCCGGCCGCCTAGACAAGCTGTTATACGTCGATCTCCCCTTGGCTGACGAGCGCGTGGAGATTGTTCGCACCCTCACTCGTAAGGTTCCGCTGGGAACGCTCGGGGATGAGAGTGACCCCTCCTCTGCGGATCTTGTGCGGGCTACTGTAGAGGACATGGTTCGGGAGCACTGCGAAGGCTATAGCGGCGCCGATCTCGCTGCTCTTGTCAGAGAGGCGGGCGTTGTTGCGCTTAGACGGACGCTTGGCGCTCTCGACGCTCTCGAAGACTCGAGCTCCTCGACGGTTGAGCCGATCTTGCGGGTTTCCGCAGAAGATTTCGTGACCGCTTGCAGCAAGGTGCAGCCGAGTGTTTCCATCGCACAACGCAAACGGTATGAGGGGTTGAGACGCAAGTTTGCAGGACTGCCGGTGAGGGCCAGCAAAGAGGAGATGGATAAAACGATAGAAGGAGGTCAGGATAGCTAGCCTCGCACGGACTGATATACAACATCTCGCAGCACTGTTGCTTGTAATACAAGCCGTCGGGCTTTAGAGCTCACCCACTTTCTTGATACCGACTGTTACTCGTTCATTCCGTTGCCAAAATTCGACAACAACCTCTGCAAGATATGCTGGATCATCCTACGGCTCCGTCAGATCCTTGTCGTCGAATTCGCAACAAATCCGTAACTGACCTCTTGCACCATATGCCCGACATTCGGGATGACAGACAGTTGGTATCTACCTTGCATTTGACCGATCATCAATTCCTTGTCCAACCTCTCCGTACCCGCTAAGACCAAGAGTCTAGCTGCGCGGGCTGCTAGGAATTTGCTGGAGAGCCCCGTGAACCAGCCTGAGCCATGTGAGCAAAATCAGCGTAGCACGGCGCGATTTACATAAAGACTTGACAAACCGTCCCAGTATGGAGCTGTGAGTCGCAAAGGCGTCCTCCATATATAAGCAGGTCCCGATTCTCCTTCATTCTTCTTGACGATGCTAGGGACAGAGACACGCGCTGATTCTGAGTTTCTGATAGCTTGAGTTTTGAAACTAGCAGAGTTATTTAGCTGTGACAGTGGGTGTTTCAGAGGGTTGAGGTCCCTTACTGCCACTCTACGGCGTCTTCTTGGCTGGCAAAGCCTTCGGGTCTGCTGTCGAGCAGGCTGTGCATCATGGGTAGTGCTTCAAGCGTGAACTCTACGTTCTATGAGTTCAGAAAGAAAGGGAGAGAGCCATCGAAATACAGACCTTCCACGACATCTATCACTACCACACCAGTGAGCTTGTATTTGTTGGCCTGTAGCACAGGACATGCCCCCACTATCACTGCGCCTCCAAGACTGTGACCAACTAACTAATGTCCTCTAGTGAGAGATACGAAGAGTCATGAAACAATGTTTCCTACCAACAGTGTAGGTGCCTTTTCTACTTTCGGAAACACAGTCGCTATCAGGTGGGCCAGGTCGTGTATGAGGATATTGATGCTCAGGTCTTCCGGCTCTGTTTGAGACTTCAGCGATGTAGTTTTGCCTTGATTAAACTCTTCGTTAGTGTGGTACAAGCGATAGTAACTCGAACCAACCATGCGCTCTGCAATCATAGGCGAGAAGTCCACACTCTCCCTTTCCGATACGCGCGACCTCCTTTGCAAAGGTCGCAAAGGTGAGACCGGAGCAGCCTGCTCCGTGATGACACACAATCACTGTTCCGCTGTCGGCTTTGGGTGGCGTGTAGTAGACGCGAAACTCAAGGCCAGATTCCGCGACGGATATCTGGAATGCTTGATCAAAGAAACCGGCGGCGGATATGGGAGCGAACAGAGGATTTGGTTCACGCGATCGTCTCCCCCGCCCTTTCCTGTCCAAGACGATGTCGTGTAGTGCCACAACATCAGCTTTAGCTTTGAGAAATACGGTGCAGAGAATCGCACTTGCAGTGCTGGTGGTCCCATTGACGATGGTAAAGATCCTAACGAATCCAGAGACTCATCTTTCTCATCTCCCTCGACTGGTGGTAGCGTGGGCAGTTTGGAAATTCGTGAATGCATGGCAGAGCGATACAGATGGGACATTGTGCAGAACGAGCAGCAACAAGAACTTTCTTCTGTAGGAGTAGTGAGAGATGGCAAGAGCTAATTAGCCAGGACCCGGATACGAAGCTCTCAAAGAGGAAAGATGAGAGCTTTCGTTTTCAATACGGCCAAACAAACACCGATGTCGAACACTAACATCCCTCGCACAACCATCGTCTTTTCAAGCAAGATTCTAGTATTATTGAAGGACATATCTGTGCTAAGGTGTGGTAAATCATTAGCTGGCTCACCAGACCTCTATAAAACTCAAGCTCAACTGCTCAAAGCAACGCACCGTGACAGACGCGTTACGTCACAAATCTGGGCGCGTCAGCGTCACTCAGGGGCTAATGAGCTTTCACACGCTGGGCCCTGGCGGTGATTCAGCCTGAGGAAACCGCTCACAGACTATTTCTCTCCTTCTTACTCTGACTATCTGCGTGTCCTAGCATCTTACATGCGCTGAAACACTATGTGGACTTTGACCGGTCCCTTTGAAGGGCAGGTAACAGGCGACACAAACTTCCAAAGTGCGTAACATATTGGACTCACTGACAGCGTATTTGACTTGCTCTGTTCCCAATTGAAGAGGTCAAGCTCGCCAAACCAGGGAAGGAGTATGTCGTTGGTCGCAAAGATTGTGCTTTGGTGATCAATCACAAACGCGTTTCACGGAAAAATCAGGTATTCATGGTGGGCAAATACAGTGCACAAGACGTGGTACGTCCCATTCTATGACTCTGCTCGACTGTTTACGATCTTAGAGGTACTTTCGTTTCTCCCTAGGAAAACCCTGACGCCATTCCGACCCTTGAAGTTCATAACATAGCGGCCAACCGCCATGTTGTACGTAAAGGAGAGAAATTGGTTCTTAACGCAGGAGCATCCATGAGCTTGGAGAGTGGAGACGAGATTGAGGTACTTCACGACATTTCTATCAGGTGGGTTCGAGGCTGCTACTTGCTTAGAGCTGTGAGTGCTCAAGAGCTGGTGCTTTAGTGTCAAATGGGAAAAGGTTGTCTGTTACTGCCCTCCCTTCCACGAATCATCCATACCTAGCATGGACGAATGCGCCAAACTTGGTATGATCGCAGGTCTATGTGAACCTTGCCCACCGCTGACTACTTGTTAGGTCTTAATGTCGTGTGGAAGCCACTTCCTAGTGCTACACATCATGTAACATCGGAGCTATCCCTTGATCCCGCTGTCGCTACATCCCTGTTAAGCCTTGCCAAATTCGTGACACCGGACTGGCTCCAAACCGTGCTGAAACGTGGTGCTTCTTCAGATGTGTCTATCAGCTTGGAGCATGAATTTGTTTTGCCGTCAACATCACAGTATCGTCCTGCCCTGTCTCCTGCCCTTCCGTCATCCCTCCAGAGTTACAGATCATGGGAGTCCAACGAGGCTAGAGTTCAACTACTGAAGCCTTACAGATTCATCTTCTTCGGAGAGCGTAGCAGAGAACCAACCGAGGAATTTCGGGAACTGGTGAAAAGAGGTGGAGCTAGCTATGAATATTTTGCTGTGCAGGGAGGTCGAAAGGCGCTGCGTGGGGTGTTGGCGAAAGGGCTAGAAAGAGGCCAGGAGCTGGTGCTGGTTGCAGATGCCGAGGCTATGCTGGCTGCAGTCGGACAGGACGAGTGGAATGAGCTGGTCATGGAAGCTAAAGAGTCAGCTGGCTTTCGTTTGACGCGCCTCGTCGTTATTGACATTTATGAATTCAGGTATGAACTATCGCTTGTCAATGCAACGAGGCTGACTGAGGCAGTCACTCACGTCGACTTATCCTACATCAATCGCAAAATTGCCCACAGTGAACCTGGTAAGTCATATCCGAATAAAATATACACTCTGATCACCGATGCTTCAAAGTTACTTCTGGTTCTGGCGTATCAAATATCATGTCGAATGCTGAGTTATCTGGATCTGTTGTTCCTCCATCACTTGCAGTTGCTGCAGACGAGCCAGAAGCACCTGTACCAAGAAGGAAGCTTGTGCGTCGTGCAGGAAGTCGAGCGTCGTCTAGCGCACCGTCGCTGCCAGCAGCAGAAATCCAGCAGCCAGTTTGTGATACTGGTGCAGCTCCTTCCGCAGCTTCAGTTCTTGCAGCTCACGACGAAGCACCTCCTCCACCTCGAAAGGTTCGTTTTGGACTCCACTATGATGGTAAAAAGTGCATTCACACAGCAACAGCGTCTTGTCAGGCGGGTGGGAATACCGAAACCTACTATCCTTGGTATTGATGACCCATCAGTCGTTGAAGACGCACCCATCGAGGTTCCGGGTGAAACAGCAGCTGATGAGCCTCTTCCCCCCAGTGTTGTAAGTCTCATGATGAATGTGTCTTCACGCTTCAATCATTAACTTTGCACCAGACTCGCCCAAACAGACTGAAGAGACGGGTTGGTGCTACAGAACCGCAAGAAAGCCAACTCTCTGCTGCGATTGGCGCATCTCTCGTCGCAGCCGAACCGCCGCATAAAAAGTACAAAGCTTTGTTTGACGAGAGTGATCCAGACAAAATTGTTCAATCTAGTGGTAGCTTTACCCAGCCAGAGACGCCTCTCCAACCCTCTCTGCAGGTCACGTCTCATCAGGCAGCAGCATCTCTCCCGGTGGTCGTAGAAGAGGAAGAAGAAAGTATGAATCCCTCTGGTGCTGTCTCACCGCACCCACCTAAGTCTCGAGGCTTCAAGAGGAGAAACCGTGTCGACGATAACGGCGACGCAGAGATGGAAGACGCTGAGATGCCAGCGAAGCGACGGGCCTCAGACCACGAGAGCAGTACAACGCAGCCTCCTTCCACGCAATCCCAGGCGCCTTCGAAACCTACCTCATCGAGACCATTCACCAACACCGATGTTGAAACAAGGCGTAGTACAGGGTCAGCACCTGGAAAGCCTGATCGGGATGAGGCGTTCCTGAAGGCTGTGGCCTCGACGAAGAGAGGAAGGAAGACGGAAGATAGCTTCGATAGGGAGTTCAACGACTTGAAGATCTCGAAGCCGGACTTGGAGCGCGAGAAAATCAAGGACGACTGGGCGGTGCTGAATGAAATGGGCGACGATTCGGGCTTAAGAGGAAACTTTATGGTCGTTGTTGAGATGGAAGTGTTTAGGAGGGAAGGCTCGGCGCGAAACGCCATGAGGACCGCTGGCGGTAGAGCTGACTGGGAAGGTCGAGTGGACTTCAAGAAGTTTAAAAAGGTGCGTGTGACCTTGAACCTTCGCTGTAGGTCTAGGTTGAGGCTGTTTTCAGAAAGCCACTGGGGAACGAAGAAAACCTATCGAGTTAGTAGTAGAGGACGATGGTGACGGTGGGCTCAGTCAGGGTGAGTGTTGCATATTTCTCATTGTGGCCGAAATGATCATCTTGCTTTATATCATCTTACTTTATAGACACTTGGAAGAGTAGTCTCAGTCAACCGCAGTCTCAAGCACAAGTCGCTCGATCTGAAAGGTGTAAACCTGAGCAGACACAAAGCGGCACAGATCTGATTGTGGATTCTGACGACGACGTTCCGCCGCTCAAACCGGGAAGCAGAAAACAAACAGCCACTCAAACTCAGGACACGCGCGAGCCTCGTCCACGAGCTTCTAGACAGACCCAGAAAGCCGGCATCAGCCAGAAGAAGGGGAAACCTCTATTCCTCGATTCTGACGAAGTCGAGGAAGTGGCAGCGCAGAAGCAACCAGCTGTAGCGCCGCCCATATACGAAGATGAAAGTGAACCCGAAGCTACTCTTGCAACGACAGGTCGTTCGACACAGACCAGTCGACCGAATGTGAAGAAGAGATCCGCCCCGGCGTTGATCATCGACGACGACTCAGACGACGGTGCAACGTTCCAAGGCTTTGGGGCGAGGAAGAGAGCACGGAATTGAAAGGGTTCCTTAGGGTAGCTACATTCCAGGTCACGGACTGTGCAGCATCTGGTTCCATCTCACGGCAGGCTTGCCTGCATGCTGACTGCTCTTCGCGGCAGCGGAATAATTATAGTGTAAAATATTCTAATGTAATTCACGCAGTCGCACCCGCACGGCTTAATACTGTGAGCTGTGCGTAGGGTGAGAAAGTACTGCTCAATCCGACAAGTTTGTCGAATTTCGCTCAAGCCGTTCACGGCTAAGGCGTGCGATGTAGGTTTTGCTGACGGTGTCAACTGCAGGTATGGCTGGTCAGAACGGTCGACGTGACAACAACTCGTGTGAGTACGTACATGCTTCCAGATACCTCTCAAGACACCTAGACAAGCAAGTCTGCGGATAACGGGGTAAGCACCACGCTCACGAGGTTCTCTAACGACGCGCACCTCTTCTGCACTCGACAATGACGATCCCGGCTTCGTGACGCACTTTTGGAAACACTTTTCGTTTGCTTTCTGTTGTAGTGGTCAAAACGCTGACCGCGGTTGACGGAGTCGGCATTCACATACGTTCATAAGCTCCTGCGCGTTTTGTAACGCGAGTTCCTCGCGTATGGAAGCCTTGACGGCTTCCTTACGAGCCTGCATGTCTGGGCGCGAGTGAGTTATAGGTGTATGTTGGGTGTTCATGCGACTGGGTGGCTCACCAGGCTGTCCCGCAGCAGAATTTGTCGAAGATGAGCTGGAGCCACCAAAGAACGACATTGTAGCTGAACGTGGTTTGGAGGAAGTTAACTGGTCAGTGGACGACCGACTCTGCCAGCCAGTGCTCACTGGCGCTCACTGGGGCAGGAGAAAGTTGATCGAGAGATCTCAGATCGCCAGTAGTAATTCTTTCGCCCACTGTCTTGTGTCTTGTCTTTCACCTTCATCTTATTCACGGCCGCTTTGCTACTCCTCAGCAGCTCATTGGGATATGGGTGCAAGAGAGTCCACCGCACGCGATGCACACTCAACCGAGGCGGGTCCACCCGATTACTACGCTCTCCTTCAAGTAGATGAAAATGCGACTGCAGACGAGATTAAAGTAGGTGATCCACCCACTAACGGATGGCATGGCCATTATGATGACTTAGAGCAGCGATGTGTGCTAGAAATCCTTTCGCAGATTAGCCTTGATCCATCATCCCGACAAGAACCATGACAATATTGAAGAAGCCACTAAACGTTTTGCTGAAATACAACAGGCTTACGAAGTATGTAGCTCCTCTCAGGCATTAATAACTCAAGTACTCATCTTATGTGCAGGTTCTGAGTGACGATCAAGTATGCCGGCTTTTGTGCTCGCATCATTGACCATCTGACCCATCAAGCAAAGTAGGAAAGGGCATGGTACGATAGCCACCGTGCTTCGCTCATACCAGAGCCGGATGCTGCAAGTGTCTTTGAAGATATCAAGCGAGGCATCCCTGCCTCCCGCGGACGAGATCGTGGGCTTACTGTTAGGCACCTCGAACAGTTCATGAATCCTACAATCTTCTCAGGATTCGATGACGGCGAAGGAGTAAGTTCACTCCAAGTATTCTGTATCATGATTTCTCTCAACTTCCTTGTAGGGTTTTTTTAGTATCTACAGAAACTTGTTCAGCCGCCTTGCGCACGACGAGTCTTTATGGTCAGAGCAATCTTTGGAAGATTACCCCCGGTTTGGTGACTCTACCTGGCCGTGGGCGCCAGCCTCTACGCTAGAGGCTTCAAGAGCTGTTCGGACATTCTACACCTTCTGGACGAATTTCGTTACTGCAAAGGACTTTTCGTGGTTCGATCAGTGGGAGACTAATGATGCGCCAGATAGACGTATTCGAAGGTAGGATGTGCACCGTTACCATCTTCCTGGCGGGCAGGCTGACTGGTTTCTAGGGTGATGGAGAGAGAGAACAAAAAAGCTCGGGATGACGCCAGGAAAGAGTACAACGATACTATCCGGGTACGTGAATTTGAGGTTTGTGGTCAAGCTGCCACTGAAGACGGTGGTAGGCACTGGCTATGTTCGTCCGTAAACGAGATCCTCGATATAAGTCTCACCTTGCACATGCTGTAACTGCAGCCAAAGCCTCAGGCCGCGCAACTTCCCAGCAAACGAGCAAAAAAACCACGGCGTCCTCATCAGGTACATCAACGCCCAATACTTTCGTTGAACAACCCTGGCAAAAGGCTGCGCCCTCTGCTTTTGACTACGCCGATATTGAATGGGCAGCCGCGGAAAATGGTGAAGCTGCAGAGGAGTGGGAATGCGTTGCTTGTGGAAAGACGTTCAGGAGCGAAGCGGCTTGGAACAGCCACGAACGCAGCAAGAAACATATGCAAGCAGTGGAACGGCTGAAGAGAGAAATGCTAGAGGAGGATGAAACGCTGAGGTTAAAGGAGTACATTAGTGATGACGAGGAAGATGATGAGAAACGCGAGGACACTGAACAGGAGCGAACCGCCGCCTCATCGAGGTCCGTGACGCCAACAGAAGAATTCAACACGCTTGTGGAGGCTCCTGCCGCCTCTGCCGAAGAAGACGATGAAGAGAAGTCACCTTTATCACACCGGAGAAAGAACAAAACCAGCACCCCTTCTCTGGAACCGTTTACTAAAACGGAACGCAGAGCTAGAACTCGCTCTTCCGATATTGGAAAGCATGACTTGGAGACACCGACCTTGGAGTTACTCTCCCTCAAGGCAGATGACATCCTCACTACTCCAACACCCGAAAAACAAGGTGACCGATCGTCAGAGCCGGTCCAGCCGGTGCTCTCCAAACGCGAAAAGAGGCGAGCGCGTGAGCTGGCAAAGAAAGCCAAAGAGGCGGCGTCAGAGAAGGTAGTAACGGTGCGTGAGCAGTCATCGTATGTCGAACACTACTCAATGTACAGCAGGACTGTAATGCCTGTGGGGGGAAGTTCGATAGTCGAACGAAACTATTTTCGCATATTAATGCCACAGGTCATGCGCAGGCAGAACCATCGAAAGGATTAGCGGATGAGGGCCACGCTAAAAAGAGGGGAAAGAAAGGAAGACGACTATAATGTCATTGTCTGTCGTGTTGAATCAATCTTGAAGCTAGCTAAAAATCTACGACAGTAGATGCTCCCTTGCTCGTCACTACTTCGTAAGTAGCAAGCTTTTAAAGATGACCTGAACTCCAGCGTCCCGGTTCTTGGAGCGTGCTTTCATTGAATAGCTCGCAGAAGCTAATACTAGCTGCTGCAAGTCAACGCCTCATCTCTCGAAGCGGGTGATTCGACGCCGCTGAATAGATGCGGCAGTCACTGGTCAGGACGACTTGGATCCTTAAGCAAACCGGATAGGCGTGCATGTTCTCTTCAATGCACTGACGGCCGTTGGCACATCACTCGGTCGGCTTGGCTGCGCCGTTCGGTGGAATCCTGGCAGTGCAGAGATCTATGATACCTCGAATCATATCGCTGACGGACAGTCCTAGTAGTTCTTGGCTTACTCTTGTCGCGTAAGTACTAGCCCCGTCGGGACGTACCGAGTAGGTCAGCTTGTACGCATATTTACAGCATCGTTCCAAGCACTTTTTCTCGTTTAAAGAACTTGTATCTGCTTGTCCGTTTGGCCAATTGCTCTCCGCCATGGCTTCAGGTTTCTCAGAACTCGATCACGTGATGTTGCTCGGGGCGTGTCGATTGTGTCTTGCAGCTTTTCCGAACGGTCTTCAACTGCCTTTCCTCCTCCTCCTCTCCTTCATTCCAACCGCTTCCCCTCTCCATACCTTCCGACGAAATAAACCACGCCTATTATTGACTGTGCTGTACTGCTGTTGGACATTGTGAGTACTTGAAGTTCCTATCAATGATTCAAGGTTCGAGGCCACTTACGCTTCTTTTAACGCAGGACAGATCTCACGTTCTCTACTAACCCACCCTTCAAAGCACCCCTCTTGCTCCATGGCGCAGGCCTCGCAGCAGCTACCCTCATGGCTCACTCTGTCCTCAACTGTTATCACTGAGCCAGATGGAAGCGTCCAGACCTCGTTCACCACGCTGCAGTTACCCCTCACGTACTACGGACCCAGCGTAAGTATCATCGCTTATGGGCAACTACTTCACGCGAAAAAAATCGCAATAGCACGGGTGTAACACCAGAGTCTTTCTTCGCGAGTCGCCTGTACAGTAGGGAGTGTGACTTCCTGGCCTAGCATATATGTTATGAGATCTCTGTGTCAACCGAAACTTACTTGTGCTGCGTATTTCAGATCCCTTTAGGGACCGATGGTGTTTGGACCTACGGAGGGCTTACACCTCCTCCAACGAACACGCCCACCTCAACGACCCCTGCGACACCTACATCAAATCCCATACTCACCATCCCACCACCTTCCTCTTCTCCTTCGTCCTCCTTGCCCACTTCCTCGTCCTTCCTGTTTTCTTCACCCTCTTCACCGCAACCAAGCATCTCATCCAGTGTCGAGTTAAGCTCGTTATCCCACCCCTCATCTTCTACAGCAGTACCTCCTTCCTCATCCTCAGCGGTTCCTGCTGCAGTCCCTTCTCACGGTATCTCAACCGCTGTTTTAGGAGCTGTTCTCGGAAGCATTCTCGGTCTTTTGCTGCTCCTGGTTCTTATACTGACGTTGTGTCTCCTACGTCGCAACACGATTCGTCGGCGTCGTTCCAATCCGGAAGCAGGGAACACCAATACCTCCAGCTTTTGGAACCGTCAAACGAGCTTGTTCACCATACCCTGGCGACGAGGCGACAATGGCGCAGGCGACAGACGTTCCACGCCAATTTGGACCGGATGGGAGTTCATGGGTCCAGAGGGAATCGAGGAGAATGGCCGCAGTGCTAACAGCAGTCGTGGTCGCGGGGACTCTGCCGCACTGTTGGATGGCTCTCGTACTCCTGGCGACGGCTCGCCACGAGGAAGCGGAGAGGAAGCAGACCCATTCCTCACCAGACGTAGCATACGGAGCGCCAAATTTGACGATGAGAAGGGTCATACCAAATCTGTTTCCGACACCCTCGTCAGCGTACCAGTGGCCGCAGCAAAAGTCGGCGGCGGGTCGATAAGGTCAAGTCCTCCGAAAAGCGGTCACATTATCCCTCGTGACGCTCAGCGGCGTATCGCCGAAGAAGAGGATGCGAAAAGCCCATATACGATTCGGGTCGTCGAAGCAACCCCCCATCAAGATTACTCTCCTCTTCTTCCGCCTCCTCCACTCAACCCAGACGGACTCGTCGGTTTAGCCGCAGGACCTTCCTCCCGACGTCATTCAGACAAGTCTCTTGATTCGCACAGAACTCATGGTCAATCGTTGCATTCTGAAAAATCGACGGGTAGCTTCGACGTAGACCCCGCTGAATTCCTTATTGCTCGTCGAGTTCGTGTCGGCGATCTTGCACGATCACACAGCCGCCTTCCAACCATAGAGTCTGAAGCCAACGCTGGTAGTTCGTCGCAAAGCGGTCTCGGGCTAAGCGGACTCACTGGGAGACTAGGTCGCTTGAGTTGGTTCAGACGTCTATCAGGTAGTATCACTGGTGCAGGGAACAACCAGGACTTCACAGTCGACCCCTATACGCGTACGCCACCTCGTTCGTCGCGGAACGGCTCAAATTCGCGGCCTGGCTCATGGGCTCGCGTGCCAGAAGCTGAGGCTGACAACAGCATCAATCGTCGTTCACGACATGACTCTGGACTGGGGTTAGGCTTCTTGAATGCTGCAGATCGTCCAATCTCTGGCATCAGCCAGACGACCACCAGTGGCAATACGGTGTATTTTGACGCTAACTCCCGGCCAGCGACTCCGGGGATTCCTGCGGTGCCATCGCTTCCCAGGATATTGTTCCCTATACCGGTGACGGCCGCTGAGGATCAAGCACGACTGTCACGTTTACCTGCGGACAACCGAGTGACACTAAGTGACTCGTACCAAGATCCACCTTCTAACCCTCCACCCACGTACGACGATGCTTCGCTCCCCAGGGTTCGAAATGGCGTCTCTCCCGTTGATGTGCTAGACCTTTCTGCTCCCGCTCCTACGTCTGCGTTCGCTGCCGGTCGTCCTGTGCTCCCACCAGGTTTGCGAGCTTTGCCTCTACCTAGCACATGGCGTGATTCTTACGCGACCGATAATCTGAGTCCAGTTGGTAGCCGCGATAGTGCTGGAAGAGACATTGACATTGAAGATGAGCCTCCAGTGGCACAAGAGAGCTGGAGAGACTTGGCTACGGCAAGGGACGGCAGACGAAGAACTTTTGGCTTGGTACGTCTCCGTGTCCGGTGGGTTACCTGATGCTGATGCGTTGAGTCCTACAGCCGGCGATGGTACAGTCATTGTCTGCCATGAGCTCACAGCACCCATCCGTACATTCACTCCGCTCCCATCTACGCCCTGAGGGCGATCGAAGTGGTTCTCAGTCAGACCCGTCGACTGACCGTAGTCACGGTGGTTCCCATTCGTCCAGACCATCGGGACATTCTCAAATGATATCCGTGAGAAGTGACCCTTCCTTCTCAGAGGAAGGGCGGCCTGATGAAATTGGCGAATTGAGATCGCCACCATTGTCGGCTGTACTGGGAAGCTTTGGTTCTTCTCGACCCCCGTCGAGCCAAGCACCTTTGGCAGCAGGTCGACCTAGTGACACCTATATCACACCCGCTTCATCTCGCGCTCCTCTCTTAGGGGGGACAATCACATCTTCCACGACCACCGATACTAATACGAACTCCAGTGCCACCACAGCACTGACGGACCCTATCACCGGAGGCACGATGTATCTCCCTAGTCTTTCTTGGGTTAGAGGCCAAGATCCTGTTCAGCGACCTGACTCTTGGCACGACACTTACGGCGAGGAGGACAGCGGTCCTTGGTAATTTCAGACGCTACTTTCTCTCCATACCCTCGCCTTGCTACTCTTTTCATGACAATCAACGACTTCACACGCGATACATTAACGAACCTTCTTGCGATACCTCCCCGTCACGATCCTTTTCAGTCTTGCTTGTGCTTTACGCTGCGATACCTGTATAGTGCTTACCCTCTGTTAATCGAGGTTCATCTAAGGTTAAATGTATCATGATTCACGATGTCGCGCCGCCCGAGACTGTCAATAACAAGTTACGTTCCTTGTAATCTGAGATCTCAGTATACTAACAGGTATCCAAAGGCGAGAGAAAGAAACAGTCGGATGTTTTAGTGCGAGCGTGGTCTAAAATATGAGACATGTATGTATGCAAAATGCTCTGCGTAGTCCACAAACAAGGGTCACTAAGTCCATCATACAAGAGGTTAGGTTAATAATCCGTCATGACTGCCGTCGGAGAAGCTTGGTCTCACCGCGCACACCCCTGCACAGGGGCAGCCGCGATCTTACATAAGTTTAAAAAGCGGCTTCAAGTTTGTTTACCTTGGTAGTGACGATCGAGATGGTAGCTCGAACCACCTTCTCGGGATTGACTGTTTCATGTCAGCCGCGGGTTTATGCCGATGAAATCGAGTCTGATTACGAAAGCTCCGTCCATGAAGGCAAAGATGGTGCGCGCAGCGCTATGCAGGGCACCCGCCACATAAGCCGGGGACGCAGCCGAAACAGCTTGCGACGCCAATGCCACATGTTCGCAGTATCAGGGAAACGATGCTTACCACGCCTTCGCCCAGAACAAAGCCACTGGCGATGATGACGAGGCGTATGCCGCCTTTATCTCTTCCGTAATGCGAGTAGTAGAGATATTCGACGATACCTCCGCTGAGACGTGCGAGAGAAAAAGAGGGGGTGTTGAGAAATCCGATCGCAAACGCCACACCGGACGGAATCCACTTTGCCAAGGGGTGGTCTCGCCTTGAGGCATATGTTTTAGCAGCCGTTACACAAGCGAACAGCAGGGCGAAGCCAATCATAAACTCGCCACTCTTAGCGGGGAGCTGACCGTCACCTGTATTTCATGTCAGTACTGACATGTGGACTTTGACTCCCGAAATTGGGCACGTACGGAGCAGACGGGCAAGACCAAGCCACACAAATGCGGTAGGAGCTGGAAACGAGGGACCCGGTATCTCGTATGCCTGGTTGTACAAGGAGTACGCTACCGACGTGACAATGATGGAAAGGCACGACCCAATCAGCTGTCCATAGAACTGTGCGCGAGGTGAGGCATGAATGAGGTGTCCAGTCTTTAAATCTTGCATGAGGTCTCCAGCCCTAAGTGGAGGATCGGTGATTTCGGACGATACGCTGGACAAAACTTGACTCACTGTTGTGCGCCGGCTTCTGCAACACCTCCTGCGATAATATTGGCTACTATGTTCCCTGGCTGTATCCACGCAAAGAGCAGCTGGCTGATTTTTCCAAGACCGCTGACCGGGTTGAGATCTGTCTCACCCAAAGCACGAACACTAAGAATAATAGTGTAAATGACGCGAATTAGGGTAAGCGGTTGAGCTCACCCTAGAACGCTTAGCAGTGCTCCAAGTAAGTAACCGACGACGGTTGCCCAGGGTTTGATTCCTTCGTCGCCGAATACCAACCATACAAGAAACGTCCCAATGGCAATGCTTCCTCCACTGCCCCAGAGCACCCAGCTCATTGGAACCAGTCTATCATCCGTTTCAACCTCTTTGTCCTCCTTGGAACTCCCGCTTAAGCCTAAGAGCGATAGGGAAATACTGGTCGGCAGAAGTTTCTGGGCCACTGTCTCATAGATCACCGGAAGGAGAGAAACTAGACTGTCTGTGCACATGATAGCGAGGGAGACCCAGAGGATCCATCCACGAGAGCCTGAGGTCATGTCACCGACAGGACCGGGAGCCCAACCAGAGTGCTTGGCCACCGGTGAAAGAACACCCCAGCCCACAAGCATGCCCTGTCATCTGGTGTTTATACCAAGTAAAAAAAGCACAAGAAGGATTACCCACCAGATTCATGCTTAGGGTCGTGGGAAACCCCATTATGATACCTACGATAGTATGAGCACCGACATTGATCGAGGGAATGCGATCGTACCTTGACCAACGTAAGACAAACTCGGAGTAAAAGTCCAAAGCCACTCTCTGGCGAGGTACGGACCAAATAGCGGTATGGAGAATATAACAGGGAAAAAGTAGGCTGCGAGCTGTTCTCAAATGAATATTGTGCTCTTTGCCTGTCATCATAGACGTCCAACCTACAGTCATCGCTCCGGATGCGGCGAAACTCCAAATGAGTGCAGCCCAGCCTTCCGGCTGTGTTACGGCGCTGTCTAAGTTAGGGTCTCGGAGCAAGTCAGAGCCTTCAGAGTCTCTTGGTCCGTCCTCGGTATCCTCTCCTGTTTCATCTTGCTCAAGTTCTCGGTATCCTCGTCGAGCTCGGACAGATGTGTCAAGAGGCGGAAGTTCATGAAGAACAGAGATAAGTTGTGCAGTTGCAGTGCCAGACGGGAATGCAAGCTGCTCCTCGACAATCTGCAAGCACATTGGCATCTCTATGGAATGTGCGCACAAGGAAACACGTACCACTTGCTTGCGCAGGGGCGGAGAGAGAAACACGCTAAACGGCCTGAAAATCAGAGCACTGTACAACAGACATGCGTACTCGTACCCAAAAAATGCAACGGCGCAAGACCATCCGATTGCTGAAAGGAACGACAGCTTTAGCGGTGGCATGCCATCTCTGGTTTCGTCTAGCAACCCTAGTGCGGGAAGAATGCCGACGAATCCGGCTGCTAATGGCATCTACACAGTAACGAGATGAGCTATATGATAGGCCGTATAATCAGTGGAGGTTTGGTACCGTTCCTGTTGCGACTGCTGTAGTCTGAAGCACAATATTTTCTTTCGCAGTAATGGGCATAGGAAGAAACTTGGACAACAGAAAGCCAATGAGAGCAGACTGTAAGGACATCCTGTGAGTCATATGATTTAAGCAACAGCCTGCAAAGATATTTGAGGATTCCCGCTGACATGCTAATCCATCCTGTCTGTAGGCCGAAGTACAGATTAGTGAAACACAGCAAGCAGCCAATCAGTAGGCCTATAGCGGTTGCTCGAAACTGCGGATAGGTTTTGAGTGAAATACTGGTGATTAGAACAGAATGAACGAACGCACGGTAAACTCTGCCTGGGAACCGCTGGTGTTGTCCCAAGGAGTCGCACCTAGTGACCGACGGAATCGTCTATTTTGAGTGAGTCGTTGAGCACGAATAGGGCATACATGAAAGCAAACATACCTCAGCCAACGCACAGCCATGGCCAAATGATCTGCTGCACAGCGTAGTGGTAGTAGGACATGCAACGAGTTGCTCACCCAAGGCTGTCGCTGGCAGCCGGGGTGCCGCCTTAATAACGCGCCAGATGATGTCAGCAGAGACACGGTCACGCGTCATCCACGTGATCAGCGCGATTACATGATACAGTCTCTATTGTGGTCGGCAGACTGATTGAACGTACTGGTAAGAATATGTGAACCTGGACACCTTGGCACATCCTACGAACTTGATTATAGTAGAATACATGTGGTCCCGAAAAAGAAACAGAAAAAGAAACATGGCTGCAATAGCACTGCAGCGACAAGTGGATCGTGAAAAGGTCGTTATAATTAGCAGCGACAACAAATGCGCTGGGTACGAGAACGGGTATTCAGAAGGTATGTACTCGGCACATCGTATAAGATAAGGAAAGTAAATCTGTTGCAACATGACACAATAGCCCACAGTTCTTGCAAGTAAAGTAGAAGACAGGTGCCGGTATCACCTCTTACCAACTAGGTTCGTAACACTCCGGTGCTTCGGGTCGCCAACCACACTGCGCGACCGCCCATCTTCATCAGGTATAACAAGACTGTTTCGATACGGCGAGCTTCCTTCTCCGACGCCCGTCATGTAATTCGCGCTGGAAATCCCCTTCTTCGACTCGGATGAAAACGCGTTGCCCATCACAGGCATGCTGAGTCTCCTTATCCATCCCTTCGGCTTCTCCGTTCTGCTATGAGAATTTGAGGACAGAGCGGGGCTGTCGGGCGGAAGGAGGCTCGTAGAAGAGATCATCGGGTTCAGAGCTGGTCTAGTGTTGTATTTCGAGAAGGAGCAGGCTGCGCACCCGCAGCTGTCAGGGTGGCGTTGATGCTCGGAGGACTGTTTGTACAGTGAAGGAGAGGACGGTTGGCTGGCAGAGGACTGCGAGCTAGGGAACCTTAGCCCCATGTCTGGGCTGGGAAAAACCTGCGGTCGGGGCTGGGACGTGCTGGAGAGGTATGGTTGACGGGAGTTCAGGACGGGAGAGGAAGACGGCGACTCGACAAGGTTGGACGCAAATTGATTTGAAGGCTTGTGCGTGGCCTGACGAGCTTGTGCAGGCGAGTTACTACGGTACGTGCGAGCGTTCACCAGACGTTGTCTGTCTTGTTCTAGTTCCCGGGTGCGCTGTTCCATGTCGCGTTGTTTGAGACGGAATTCGTGTTCCTGCTCACGAAATTCGAGCGCCTGTAATTCACGTATTCGATGTCGCCGTTGAGCGGCGTTGTCTTCAGCCAACGCGGAGGTATATAGGGACGGTGATTGTGGAGAAGGCTGGCGCTGACTTGCGGGAAGCTCTCTGCTCTCTGTTTGCCGAACGTCCGTGGATATGGGTCGTTCCTCGATAAGGCTCTTCGGCTCCTGCCTAGGGTCTTGTATCTCTGCGACGGCCTCGTACCGAGTAGCTAGGTTTGTGACGCTGAGGGGGAGACGAGGAATATCCTTGGGAGGGGGTGACGCAGGCCCTGTCTGTTCCAATATCCACCACCAGTTAGTAGCCGGCAAGATATGTATAGGAGGGACAGCTTACACTCCTTGCAAATCGCTCTCGCATGACAGAGATGCTAGAACCGCTTCGGTTCATGTCGCGTCTCTCTGCGGTTGCTGTGTTTGAAGGCGACGGAGCACGGGGATGCTCTTTAGGAGTGTTGTCTCCTTTAATCGGTCTGCGTACACCGAATTCCCCACTGTCCACATAATCACCTCGCTTATACGTTTGGTTTGCTTGTGTGGCCGACGGAGTCGAGCTGAAGGATGCAGACGATGTTGAAGCCACCTTGTCGGTTTGGGAACTCGAAGATCCAACGGCCCGCAGTTCATTGTCCGTATGCTCGATATAAGCTATCATCGACTGTCGACGGGTTGCGCCGTTGTCGATTACGGTGGATGAAGGAGAGATGTGCAGAGCTTCCTGAACATTGAGCTTCGTACTATTTGGTTCGGATCGCAGATTGCCATTGGGCGGTTCGAAGAGAATTGATTCGGGCGACTCGGAGAACATTGACGTGATTGGTGCTTGTTGCAGGTTTTGCTCAACAGTAGGATTCTCAGACGCAGGGGTTGGGAGTTTGTGACTTTGCACCGGGGGAATGGGAAAGTGCGCCGGAGGTGTCGGGAAAGAGCCCAACGAAGCGATAGAGTTAACAGATTGACCTCTATCCGTGATGTCCTCCTTATTTGCGCCTATTTGCTGTACATCTGAAGGTGTCTTCTGGGATGACAAGTACATGAATGGCTGTGATGACGAATACGCCGTGGGTGTTGTAGCTCTCGATGCGTATTCTGGGGCAGGTGTAGAGGCCTGAATTGCCGTAGACATATCCTGCAAAAGGTAGGTCTTGATGTCGTGAACCTTGGGCGTTCTCCCCGTAGCATCCAAAGCGCGGCTGTCGTCGACATCAGGAAGGTCTCGTGGCCCTGGACCGGTCCAACCGCCTGCGAACGTGAGCAGCATCAACGATGTGGGGACACGCGTTACACGTACCCTCGCAGAGTGCTTTGCACTCCCCAATCTGTCCAACGCTCGGTGCAACTCTTCTCACCTGCTCGCAAGTACGAAGCCACTCTGCATCCACGATCCGACACACAGATACAGCCATGTTCACAACGAGAGTCGTATGTTGCTGAAACACTGACATCGCATGTTGACTGAATCGTAACAAGAATTAGCATTTCAAAAGGTGTTTTCAGAGGAAAGGGCTGACTATTTCGCCTGGGAAATCTCGGGACCTAGTGTACCGAGAACGTTCATATAGCGCGTGTGCTCTTCTGCAGCATTGGCAGGATTCTTCTTGACTTTCTTCTCGTAGGTTTGCCCTGCTTGCTTGATCTTCCCATTTGAAGCAGCGATTTTGGCGTCGTGGGCACGCTCTTCTTTCTGGAGCGTGCCGGAGGTAGAGGATAGCAATATGAATACAATAATCTCCAGATGAGACGTTCAGGATACGCACCGCTAATGATTTGAACCACTTCTTCACATCCGCACTCATCGAATCGCATTCTTTATCCGCAAGCTTTATAAACTTTGAGTCCACCTCTACCAGGGCTTCCACCACAGATGCGCAGCTACTCAGCGCGTTTACTATCGCACAGCACGACCCGTAAGCGAGACGATGAGGAAGAATCGGTCACATACTCACTTGCAATGGCGCTCGTACACCCAATGGACGCCAAATCTCGCATGGCTTTCGCCAGCTTCTTCTGGATGTTGGCGATTGCGGTTGCAGCATCACAATAATCGTTTAACAGGTTGACGACGCCTTCCATCGCTTTGCAGGACTTGTGTATATCGGCGCGTTCTGCGACGGACGTCGTGGCCATAATGATAGCCTTGTCAACGCCTCTGCGCCTCGGTGGCGATCGTCGAGGTCGGGGTGGGCACAAGTCTTGAGCAGCACGTTTAGGCAAGTGAGAGCACCTGGCCCTACAAGACCAAACATGATCAAATACAGCGTAGAGTCTTATAAACCAGCTGCCCGCGCTATCCCGCCTTCTTTATCATCTTCCATCCTCCCTACAGTGCGTACCTCGCAGCCAGTTTCCGCTAATACAACACAATCACTGATCACCCTAGGACATGACCAGTCTAATTGGTGAAGACAGAAGTGGTCCCGGGCTGCCGAATGGGTGTGTGAATAAGTACCCCTTGCTGCTGAGCATCATCTCCTGACTCCCTTTTCAGTATCTCGCAGCTCGGTCATGGAGTTACCTCAGATGAGTTAACTCCAGCTGGTGATAGCCCTATGGCCGCTTGGTAAGTCAATGAAGTCGCTATTTGAGTGTGGATCGAAGGCTCATGCACTGTCTGAGTTAGGTTGTCACTCTCGCAGAGCGCTTTGATGACGCCCGGCGCCGAGCGATAGAGGCTCTTGCTATTGGCCCGGCTCCATCTAGCACTCCTCTTTACATCCGTTTGTGAAGTTGGATAAGATCCAGCGGTCTTGAGGGAACCCCCTGTTGACTCCTGGCTAGATGGGATTCATCGCTGTCACTGAAGAGGGATAGAGATGTCTTTCCGAGAAGAGCTTGCTTGTTTAGACTCGCACTCTACTACAGGCAGGTATACGGCATCAAGCAATTATGTACTGCATCTTCTCGAGGTGGAGATGTGTAGGATGATGCTTGTAGCCACACGCAAATCAATTACCCCAATGTCTCCGATACTGCTAGGATGTCAGTTGAGTCCGTTGTTTTGTTGTAAAGTTTGTTTGGACGTCCACTTTAGGGTTCCGTCGGTATTAACAAACATGTGCCAGTAAATGGTGTTACTGACATGTAAGTAACATGTAAGTAACACCGAGGGCACGGACCGGCAAAAATGTCATGTATATTGTTGGAAAATGTTATAAATGCTACAGATCTTGAGAGGTCTGTGTAATCAACAACAAGCCCTCGGTGCAAGGGCTGGATGGAGTTTTTCACCCAGGAAGGAGTGCTTAGCAAATACCATTAAATATTCCAACTGGGCTGTATTTATGATTATCATTGAATACCAATATCACATGTTGGATATTGAAGGATATTGAATTGAATAGTGTTGGTATTGATTAGTATGAGTATTCATTGGTAATTGGTGATATAGTCAATGTTTGGGTGATTCAAGTTCAAGTCCTTGCTCACCCGAGTCCCTGATGGTCTTGCATTCACAACTAACACCTTATACATTGTAAGATGCACTCATGAAGACCGTAAGATGGTATGCATGACTATTAGTATACACTCTAAGTAGCATCACTGTGTCACGGAGACAGAGCTCGACGCAGCAACTAGAGACACGAAGTGGAAGATGACGACGAGGTGGTGGCAGGCGTATAGCACAATGCTCTCACCAACTATAAACCTTATGCAGGTATCTAGCCCAGTGAAGACCAAGTTAGTATTGTTACTACCAGCTATGTAGTACAAGAGGGTTTTGCTTACCTAGCCCAGTGAAGACCAAGAGGTCGAGATGGGGGCTAGGAGCGTACATGCAGCTACTTATATAGACTTCAGGGACCTGCGCACAGACCATGTTTAAGGGCAGGTGTTTGAAAGTTACGAGTGTAGGGGATGACTAGGAGAGTCAACTAACTCTGGGAGTAAGTGTCTTATTATTTCTCTGCTCTCTAGGAGCGGTATATATACATGTCTGTAACTAGATTACTAATGCTACAGTAATGTCATATGAGTAAGGATTGGTAAGGATTGGTAATCCTATGAGTAATGATTGGTAATGCACAGTCCTGCTTGCTAATACTACTGAATAGAGAATGTAAGCTATGACTGAGCATCCTACATAACTGAATGGTGCTGACTGAGCCTTTAGTAAGCTCAATACATTTGGTATATGAAATATGAGTCATGCAGAAGCCTCATGGTACTTCTGCTATTCAGTCATGGAAACTACTGGAACACGACGCCATATGGTGCAAGTATCGCATTGTGTGTGACCATAAGGATGGTGGAATCACATGCTATGTACTATCTGATCTTATCTATCTACATATCTAATCTACATTGTCCATAGATCTGATGTCCGATAATCAGCGATACAATCTCGCTTTGACACTCCCACTTGATGCCAACATCATTTTGCTTTGAGCTACTTTGAATGACAGCATCTCGTCAGGGTGCAGTGAAGTTCACTAGTCCAAGGCTCCCACTGAATTTAGACTGTTTCTGAAATGCCAATGACTTGGTCATAATATCAGCAACTTGGTCTTCAGTTGGGATGGCATAGAGTTCTGCCTTTTTGTCTTCATTTATGAACTCGCGAACATAGTGGTAACGAATGTCAATGTGCTTTGAACGAGCTTCAATCTTTGGATTCTTTGTGAAGAAGATGGCACCATGGTTGTCGCAATAGATTGTAGTGGGACCTCTTGGTGACATATCCAATTCCGTAAGCATAGTACGTATCCAAGCACACTGCCTCGCTGTGTTGCATAATGCCATGTACTCTGCTTCCATTGAAGAGAGTGCTACGGTCTTCTGTTTCCTCGAGACCCATGACACTGCGCCTTTGGCCAGAAGGAATGCATAGCCAGTAGTGGAGTGTCTATCGTCTTTGTTCTCAGCCCAGTCTGCGTCTGAGTACCCAACTAGTCCAGATTGGCTGCGTCCATCATACTTGATAGCATATGACTGAGTACCAAGTAGATAACGGAGTATGTACTTCGCAGCATTCATATGGATCTGAGTGGGATTTGACATATACTGAGAAAGACGTATGACAGCATATGAAATGTCGGGACGAGTACCAATCATAACATATATGAGTGTACCAATCAAGGCTTGATACAAACTCCTAAGCTCATGTTCCGCTGTATAGTCGGAATCTGCTTTACGAAGTTCTAGTCCAGATGGTAAAGGTGTACGGGCAGGATTAGCATTGATCATTTGAAAACGTTTAAGAGCATCTTCAATGTACGACCCTTGAGAAAGGTAGAGTGTACGCTCTTTACAATTTCTATGCACTTGCATGCCTAGGATTAGCTTTGCTTCTCCTAAGTCACGCATCTCATATTGATTCATGAGATTTGTTTTGAGTGCTTTGATCCCAGCTTTATCGTTGCCAATAGGAAATGTAACAGTTAAGGTTACACTCACCAGATAGTTGTTAAACTTGAAGGGGAGATAGTGGGATAGAGAGTAGAGTGTTGGTGAGAGTGAGTACTGGGGAGTACGAAGTAGTCCTTGATCAACAGAGTGGATAAGACTGAGGGAATATGCCCTCAGGAGTGCCTCTATATATACATGAAGGGGAGGACCCCAGGTACTACCCTTAGACCCCTAATACCTACATGAGTAAGCGAAGTAATCTACCTTACTAAGCATGCCCTATGCCCTAGTGGTGCCACTTCAATAATCAACCAATAGCAATTGTCCCCATGACCTGACCCCATGACCCAGCTCCAAGGCTAGACTTGTTCTAGCTTGTTCTAAGACAAGGCTAGACTTTTCCAGAAGGTTCTAAGAACTATGACATCATCTAATGGAATGTTCTATACTATGACATCATAGTTCCAGCAAGTTCCACAAGGTTCCAGAGAGTTCTATCATGTGATACACATATAAGGAAAGGAGCGCATCAGCGCATCAGAGACAGAAGGCGCATCAGCGCATCAATTGATAGGCACTGAGAATAAGCGCCGGAATAGGCGCCTGATAAGCGCCAGATAAGCGCTGGATAAGCGCCTAAATAGACGCCGGATAAGCGCTGGATAAGCGCTTGACAAGCGCTTAAATATTCCCAATAATACCGTTGCCTGGTAAGGCAAGTCTTGTAGAAACATTGAAAATCTGTGACAGGAAATATATCATCAACATAGAGGATAAGCATCAAAGTCCCCCCTTGTTGGTGATATATGTATACACCAGCATCGGACTCAATACGTTCAAAGCCTAAAGCTACAAGCGTATTGTGTATTTTGATATTCCAAGTTTGTGAAGCTTGTTTAAGTCCATAAATGGCTTTCTTAAGCAAACAAACATGGTTCTCTTTTCCCTTCTCTACGAAACCTTCTGGTTGTTCCATATAGATTTCCTCATCCAGTTCGCCGTACAGGAATGCTGTTTTTACGTCCAGTGCCTCGATTTCCCAATTCTCGAGTGCAGCTATAGCTAGTAGTGTGCGGATGGACTTAAAACGTGCGACTGGTGAGAAGGTTTCTTGATAATCGATTCCTTCAACTTGCGTGAAGCCTTTTGCTACAAGACGTGCTTTGTAACGACCGTCAGATTTGACTGCAAAGACCCATTTGCATTTGACTATTTTTCGTGAAGGGTCTGGTCGTTTCACAAGCTTCCAAGTGCCATTCTTCATTTGAGAGGCAATTTCGTCTTGTGCAGCAGTGTACCATAAATCTCTATTGTCACTTTTCATCGCTTGTTTCCAAGTCTGAGGAAATTCGTTCATTGCGAACACCGTGACATATGCAGACAATATATGTGCTAGAGATTCAGATTGACCCTCCGATTGACTCGGTAGATCAGATGGGAGATCAATGTTTGATCCCTCTGGTGTCGAAGGTAATCTAGAAGATCCAGGTACTGGATTAGACACTGTACGTCTTACTGGTCCAGGTACTGCTGGCTTCGTTGATTCTCTCCATTTAGCCGTTTGCTCCTTTTGTCGCTTTTCAACACCCTTATCGCGTGCAACTGCCTGTTCATTACGCTTCACTTCGTGACTGGATTAAAGCCAAGCAAAGGATTCTTTGCAGCAGTTGATCTCTTTGGTCGAGACGGTGGTTGCTGCTGTACTGGTTAACGTGCGTTTGAACGTGAAGGCTGAGGCAGTGCTTGCTGCGGTCTACTGACTGGTGTGCCGCGGGTATTACGACTGGGTGCTCTCGGCTGAGGTACAGGCTGCTGAGGAGGATTCTGCGGTTCTTGTTGTCTTGGATGATTATCATCTCTATCATCAAGCTCATTGTGACCAGCATCATGTCCTCATCAACAAAAGGTAAATCGATATCATGTAGAGGTTGTGGATTATTGTTGGATTGGGGTTGTTTGGAAAGAGAAGTATCAAGATCGGTACGATATGGGAAAGTATTCTCGTCAAACTTTACGTCGGTCGCTAAGACTATCCGTTGTTTATCCCAGAACCGGTAACCCTTAAGACCAGGTTCATATCCAACGAATATCATAGGAGCTGCCTTGGCAGACAGCTTGTTCTGACGACGTTCCTTGTGTATAAAGACATATGCGCGACATCCAAATACACGAAGGCGAGAAATATCAGGTTTTTCACCCAAAAATTTCTCAATAGGTGTGTGCCAATTAAGACGCTGACTTGGTAGACGGTTATAAACGTATACGGCAGCCTCGCATGACAACTTCCAAAAGCCGTTAGAAAGACCAGCGTGGTGACGCATGGCTTCTGCTTTTAAACAATTGTCTGCTGCCATCGTTCCGCTCTACCATTCTGCTGATGTGAATAAGGCGTGGATGTCTGACGTTCTATACCATACTGATGTAGGTATTTAGTGAACTCATCATTCAAGAACTCTGTACCCCTATCACTGTGAAACTTCTTCATCTTTCGACCAGTCTGGTTTTCCGCCCATGTTTTCCATCTCTTAAACTCGGATAATGCTTGGTTTTTATGCTTGAGGTAACATTGTTCCCCCATACCAGTAGCATCATCTAAGAGAGTCATGGCGTACTTATAACCATTAATCGAAAGCGAAGGAAATTCAACTAAGTCCGAGTGAACCAGTTCTAGTGGCTCCTTGGCTCGTGATAAAGAGGGTGGTTTTGGAAGTTGCTTTCCTCGACCAAGTTCACATCCGTGGCATGGAGCAGTTGAGGACGGAACAGAGATACGCTCAGGTAATCCCTTAGTCCCTTTGTGAAGATTCTCAACAATGCGCTTCCACGGATGTCCTAGCCTATTATGCCACAACAGATAATTATCAGAGGTCTTTATGGCTGCTACTGTCTCTTGTCGTTTTACTATGCGCGCATTTATGTGGTACATGCCTGCGTCGTCACAGTTTCCATACAGGAAATCTTTGCCCTTGTGTTGTATAGTCCAGCCTTTTGCTGTGATTTGACTTGTATAGCCATTGGCCAAAGCCTTACAAGGTGCAAAGAATCGAGTAACTGTGTCTGGGATATAAAGAACGTTCTGAAGGGTGGCACGGCTTACTACACCATTTTTGAGCGTTGAGTCAATAATCACAGTCCCCCTTCCCAATATTTGAAGTGACATTTTCCTTCCTGCAACCGAACAGAATCCGGGTTTCACTGCAGCGGAATATTGTACAAAGTCAGAATATTGGTTAGTGATATGGCTACTCGTGCCACTGTCAATAAGCCATTGGACAGTATCACGCTCGTGCGAGGAATAGAGTGAACCAGTGATCATTTCGAAAGACTCAGTCTCGAATACAGGCATAGTTTCTACGTTAACACTTTGAACTCGTGCTTTTCCTTTTCCCTTCTGATCCTTTTTCCCATTCTTGTTGTCCTGTTTCTTCTTGTTCTGCTGCTGATTGTTCTGCGCTCCAGACGACTTGTTCTTCCAAGTATTGTTATTGGACAGTTTAGTGTCCCAGTGCTCCTCGGTAGAGTGATTGGTCTTGCCACATCTGTCACACCTCTTTGAACCTTTATTGAATCGCTTGACTTGAGTTATCCTTGAAGCAGAGGTGCCTACTTCGTTAGAAAGACGCCTAGTTTCCTCGGCTTCAATCTTAGGAATGATGTTACTCAAGGTCAAGTTCTTCAGGTCATCGATAGTGCTGATGTATGCGGATAAAGCAATATCATATGAAGGAGGAAGTTTTCCCAGCAACAGGAAAGCCTTCATTTTGTCGTCAAGAGTGAGACCAGCAGTAGCGACATCTTTGATCATGGTCTGGTACTTTTTGATCTGAGGACGTATTTCTTGATTTTCATCAAAGACCAGGTTGTTCAATTTCTTTAACGCAACCATGCTCTCGAGTACGTTGGACTTTTTGTACTCTTTCTTCATGGTGTCCCGGATGTACTTTGCATCAGTGATCTGATTGTCGTCAAGTTTGGACTTGATAATATCGAAAGAAATCTTTGACAAGAGGTATCCAGCCGCTCGTATATTCAATGTCTTCCATTTAGCAATCACTGCTGCATCAGCAGGAGAGCCTGGTTCCGTGCTAGCTCCGGTGACAATGTCCCAACCATCAATGAACATCAGAGTGGCCTGCATAGCCATCTTCCATTCTTGATAGTTATTGCCTTTAAGAACTGGTTTGTCATCCTTAGCTAGCTTCTGGATTTTGTCGGAACTCATGGTAAGAAGAAGTATACAATATCAAACTCCTCTCCGTGGAATCTACTATAGTATTCGTTGATCAACAGGGGTATTTCTGGTAGAAGCGGTTCAAGAGCGTTGTCCTCGATGTCACTATCTTCGTCTAGAAGATGTTCTACTTCAGAATCATATTCTGATGCAGATTTGATTGTATCTGGTATGTCTACCTTTGATCGACGTGGCGGAGATTCGATTAACGTAGACACTGATAAAACTGCAACTGCTTTGATTGCGGA
Source organism: Cytidiella melzeri (assembly GCA_022592445.1). Lineage (NCBI taxonomy): Eukaryota > Fungi > Basidiomycota > Agaricomycetes > Polyporales > Irpicaceae > Cytidiella > Cytidiella melzeri. Next base: position 7,338 of record JABYQR010000192.1, on the reverse strand, counting down.
TATAGATTCTTCTTTTCCGGTTTGAGGTTCCGGAGATGGTGAGGATGGAGTTGAATTGTTGCTAACAATAAGATCCCAATCAAGATGCGGTTCTTCTCCAATATTCTCTGGATTGATTTCACCAAGCTGTTTGTGGTTAGGAGCAATGTATCGTCCTTCAGAGCATACAGCAACTAGATTGGTGTCTTCAAAGTAATCAGCTCTGTCTTGTCCAAATAGACGATATGGACAAGGTTGAGTGACACAAGACGAGAGATATCTTCCAGAGAATACAAAAGATGTATCGCACTTGTTTATGGTATCAAAGAAGTGATCTCGTTGTTTACAACGCGGTGCCAGATTTTTACAAGTTTATCTACAGGAGACATAAGATGCGTTACCAACGATTCGACAAGACGGCAGAGACAAAGGAAAGGTGGTACAAAAGTACTACAAGTACAACTACAGAAACTTGTTGAAAGTGACCGTGTACAAATGTACAAATACACATCGCGATATTTTATGTGTTACATGTGCGGTATTGCTCAAGTTTCAGTTGCCCTTCTAGTTGCTATTTCTAGCTACCATCCTGTCCAACACCTGGAGAAGCTCATTCTCCTCAGTCGGCTGCTCGACAGTCTGTCCTTCCTCGGCTGGCTGTGACCAGTCACGAATTTGGTCCTTGACCTCTTCGGACATTGTGGTCCAGTCGTCGTTCTGCTTGAGGCGCCAGGCAATGATTTGAACGAGCTTTTGCTCGCTGAACTTGTTGTTGCCTTGGACGACCTGCATAGCAGTGTGGAAGTCGTCGTGTCGGAGCTGGAATGGTTCCCGTTCCCCATCTGTGCGATACCAGACAAAACCGTGTCGCATCATTATTGCAACTCGAGCTGATGCTGCAATGAATTTGTACGACTCGATTTGGTCCTCTTCAAGCGCAAAGAACAGGCGACAACCTCCTCCTTCGATGTTCGACTTGAGCACCACACCATTGTCCGTGATGAAAGACATTGCATCCATGATGTGAGGCTCGGCGTCGGTGAACTTGCCATCCCAGATCTTGTCGGCGACGTCCTGTGCGTTTTGCAACGCAGTCTTGGTCAATTCGTCCCACTCGAAGCAGTATGAGCTCGCATTATGAAGCTCAGTGGTTGGAGCGACAGGGCGCTCTTCCCCAAAGAACTCCTCGATAGTTTTGAGGGGCTCGTTGACGGTGGTAGTGCTCGAGGTGACTGGTGACGGCGGAACCATAGGAACATCTTGTTCGACGTTAACGGGTATGGCAGGAGTGCGTGGGCAAGGTGGTTGACGAGGAAGTGGAGACCGGCTCTGTTCGCTGCGACGGGCGGCACGGGCTTGCTCCAGTTCTGTCGCGGAGCGACTGCTGCTATGCTAATAACCCTAAAAAGGGAGTGAAGTAGAGAGGAAGGGGGTGGATCTCCAACGACGACAACGAGGTCAAAGTCGATGATGAGCAGGCAAGCAGGCACTGGGGCCGGATACTGGCAGTGCAAATGACAAAGTAAATATTATGCTTATACTAGGTTACATTGAGTAACTCACCTGGCAGTGCAAATGACGAAGAGGTCAAGATGCAGAACCAGGGAGGGTAAGGGGTACTATATATACTGTGTCTGGGTGGTCTGTGCACCAGTTCCCACACTAGGGACTGGAGTAACAATAGAACAATAAGGAACCAGGGTAACTGTCAAGGACCTGAGTAACTGTCAAGGACCTGAGTAACTGTCAAGGACCAGGGTACGTAGAACAATAGAGCTAGAACAATAAAACAATAGAACAATAGGATAAAAACAATAGAACAATAAGACCTGGGGGAATCCCTGGGGAATCCCCATCAATGGAAGAGGAACAATAGAACAATAGCCTAGGTTGATCTGGAACCGCTCCAGACTGAGTCTAGGGTTTGGGTCTGGACTATTGATAAATAAGGCAGGATGTCACGTGACCCGGGTTAGGGTTAGGTCTGGTAACACTCCTAGCCGGAAAATAAGCGCTCTAGATAGGCGCTTAAGGCTATAATCTTGTGACAATGTTGGAAAAATCCGGTCTGTTGGACTATCCATGTCATTACCCCCCTCCTAAAATTCATCGCCTCGATGAACTAAGACCAGGGACTCTACCATCTGCCCATTCGAGGTCAGATGCAATAGCTTCTGTGATGTTCTCCAACGGTTTCCAAGGAATAGAGTCGAAGAGTGCTTTGGGTAACTTCTGAGGTGCGTTGGTATGTCTGGCGTGGAATTCTGCAATGCTCTCTTTCGCATTGGTCAGATTTGCTGCAGGTTCCCACGTTACATCGCCTTCTCCATAGCCTTTCCATTTGACTAGGTACTGCATTTGCTTCCGATAGATCCAACTGTCTAGGATCTTCTCGACTTCATAGACTTGTTGATCATCTACTATGATCGGTGCTGGTGGTTCTGGTATGAGGCCGTTTACTTCGTTTTCTCGATACGGAGATAGCCGTTCAACGTTGATGTTGTCATGAATACGATATCCGGATTTGAGTTTGATCCGATATGTATGTTCACCGGTTTTCTGAAGAACTGTGAAGGGACCAAGCTGTCTAGGCCCTAGCTTGTCAGACTGCTGATGTACTTTGACGTTCTTGGAAGACAACCACACGAGGTCCCCTTCCTTGAAGACTGGAGTAGTTCTACGGGTGTATCCAGAAGCTTTGGCCATCTTTTCCTTAGATAGACGTGAGGCAGCTTCGGCTTCTGCCCGAACCTGTCTGAGCTTTTCTAGGCGTGCGTCTAGGTTTGGCATACGACTTTGACGACTGATGGGGATGGTAAAGTCCGGTAAATATCCGTACATGACTTCAAACAGAGAGTGCTGCGTAGATGAGTTGACACGAGAGTTGATGGCAAATTCAGCCACTGGGATGTATTCTGCCCAATCATCTTGTCGTTGGTCAACAAAGAGTCGTAGAATCTTTTCTACCTCTTGATTTGTTCTTTCCGTTTGACCATTGGCCTGCGGGTGGTAGGCGGTAGTCATGGCGCCAGTGATGCCTAGCCGTTTGTACAACGCTTGCATGACACGAGCTGCAAACTGGGGTCCTCTATCGGATATAAACTGTCGGGGAATGCCGTGGAGCCTGAACACTTCTTTGATGTGAAGGTCGGCTATACCGTCAGCTGTGACAGTAGACTGGGTTGGGATTACATGTGTTTGCTTGCTGTACAAGTCTGTGTACACGGCAATCATGTCGAACCCTTTACTACGTGGGAGTGGTCCAACTAAGTCTACACCAACCACCTGCCAAGGTCCGTCTGGTACTTCGATGGGCTGTATTGGGGCCACCGGGTGCTGTGCTGGTTTGGTTCGTTGACACTTGTCACATCCGAGGACGTATTGTTCTACAAATGATGCCATGCGAGGCCACCAATAATGCCGTGTGACTAGTTCCAGGGTTGCATGTTTGCCGGGATGTCCTGCTGGTAACGCATCATGGCATTGTCGTACAATCTCCCTACGAACTTCTCGATCCTTCGGAATGTACAGCTTCCCTTTGTAGTAGACCAGTCCATTGTCTTCTTCCCATTCAAGTCCACCGTCAGTCAACTTTCGGGGTCCATCCTTCCTAAGTTTGGCTAGTCCCTGGACTACCTCTGCTTCTCGAATACTGATGTCCTTAATTCGTGACTCTAACGGATCTGACTCCAGAGTACTTGAGGCGGCTATTGTCTGGAAGTATTCGGGTTTCAGCACAACTTGTTCCTTGTTGTCTGATGCATCTAGAACTTCCAGGGTTCTGACTTGGGATAATGGGTCCCCTTGAGTAAGGGTCTTTCCGGGTTTGTGTGTCAAAACAAAGTTAAACCGGCTCAGATACAAAGACCACCGAGCTTGTCGTCTAGACAGGTCCTGGGCGGTACACCAGTACTGCAGATTCTGATGATCTGTGATGATCTCAAAGGGCGCGGGTAATCCTTCTAGATAGTGACGCCAATCTTCGAGAGCTCTGATGATAGCGAGCATTTCTCGATCATAGATCTTGGAGTTCCGTTCGGCTTCGGCCATAGACTGAGACCAAAATGCTACAGGGTGCCATTGTCCATCCTCTAGTTTCTGCAATAGAACTCCTCCAGTTGCAAAGCCAGACGCATCAACTTCAATACGTGTGGGACAATTGGGTTCCCATGTGACTAGAATAGGTTCCTGAGTGAACGCATCTTTGAGCATCTGAAACGCGTTCTGCTGTGCTTCTCCCCACTTCCAAGGTTGGTCTTTCTTGGTGAGATCATGTAGGGGACAAGTATGCCGTGCAAAGTCCTTGATGAAACGTCGGTAGAAGTTGGCAAATCCAATGAAGCCGCGTACATCACGGAGGTTCTGTGGTACCGGCCAGTTGGTGATAGCTTCTATTTTACCCGAGTCCATACGGATCTTTCCGTTACCAATGATTAGACCTAAGTACTTGACTTGTGACTGTTCAAATTCGCATTTCTCTGGGCGAAGGTACAGATCATTGGCTTCAAGTCTTGCTAGTACTTCATGGACGAGTTTACGATGTTCCGTGATGTCTGAGCTGAAGATGAGGATATCATCCAGGTACACAGAGACCTTTCCTTCCGCAATGAGATCAGCAAAGATGAAGTTCATCATTGCTTGAAACGTGGCTGGAGAATTGGTCATGCCAAACAACATCACCTTAGGCTCAAACAGCCCTCGGTTTGTCACAAATGCACCCTTCCATTCGTCATTTTCTTTGATCCGAATGTTATGGTAACCCCATTGTACATCAAACTTAGTGAAGATTTTGGCTTGACAAAGTCGATTGGTAATGTCTGATACCAAAGGGAGTGGGTAGCGGTTTTTGATTGTGATGTCATTCAACCGTCGATAATCCTGAACAAGCCGGAGCTTGCCATCCTTCTTCTTGACGAAGAATACCGGTGAGGCCATGGGCGACTTGGATGGGACAATATATCCTTTCGCTAGGTTTTCCTCAATAAACTTGTCTAACTCCGCTTGTTCATTCGGAGACATGGGGTAGACCTTGGATCTGAACATCTTCGGGTTCTCGGTTAGATCAATCGTGTAATCCCAGGGTTGGTGCTCTGGGAGGCGCTGTGATGCTTCTTCGGAAAAGACTTTCTGGTGTCTACGGTATTCTTCTGGAACCATCTGTTCGAACGTCTGTTGCTCTTTGGATTGATGGGCCTTAGCCGCAATGTCTGTTGAGTACGTATAGCTAGCACAGGACCAAAGCTCTTCTTTGGTGTCCTGGATGATACCGGCTCTGAGCCAGGCTCGCCTCTGCTTCCGATTGGCTGTGATAGACTGGAAGGGCTCGAAGTCTTCTTCGGCTTCCAGTTCCATTTCTCCGGTAGCCCAATTGATCTTGGGGTTTGCTTTGCGAAGCCAGGGTAGGCCTAGAATACAATCTTCTGGTCCAATGTCTGTGACCAAAAATGTCACGTTTTCCTTGATAGCCCCAACTTGTAGTTCGAGCTCTGCTCTGTGTGTGATACGTCCTCCTTGATTTAGAGTCCCATTGATGTTATGGAGTGGGATCTGTCTTTCTAAGGGAACCGTACGTACTCTGTCATGGATGGCCCTGACTAGCCCTTAATTTTCGCAATTTACCTCTTGTTTTTATCTGTAAAACTCCGGGCTACAACCTAGTTTCAATTCTCTCTGCATAAACTCCTTTGCACGTCTATTAAGCGCCCGTATCACGTGGCTTAGACGCTCCACACGGTCACATTACTTGCTACTACGTCACACTGGCATGTGACTTAGCTTAAGTAAGCCCACATGGCTCCAGACACATGGCTCAGCCCATAGCTAGGGTTTGATGTCATAAATGACGTCCACATGGACTCCTTATTGTTCTTTCCCTATTGTTCTCTTTATGGAAGGATGTTCTCACAGGTGTGGGAATGGAATACAATAGTTGGTCCCCTTTTAGATAGATTCTCTCACGAGTAGAGTTCTTGGCAAGGTCTAGACAATAGCTATTGTTCTCCTTTAGGTAGTTCTTTTGTTCTTCGTTCACACGGCTTCTTGCAAAGCCTGCCCTCAACATGGTCTGTGCGCAGGTCCCTGAAGTCTATATATACTGCTGCATGTACGCTCCTAGCCCTCCATCTCGACCTCTTGGTCTTTACTGGGCTAGGTAAGCAACCCCCTCTTGTACTACATAGCTGGTAGTCACAATACTAACTTGGTCTTTACTGGGCTAGCTACCTGAATAAGGTTTATAGTTGGTGAGAGCATTGTGCTACACGCCTGCCACCACCTCGTCGTCGTCGTCCACATCGTGTCCCTGTTTGTCACGTCGAGCCCTGTCTCCGTGTCATACTCGGTGCCGATTGACAAAGTCTTGACTCAGGAATAAAGCGGTGGCTCCTGAGTCAATCATGGCTTTGATGCCTTGTTCTCTAAACACTCCTTTGAGCGTGATAGGAACTCGGAAGTGCATGCTAAGCGGGTCTATTTCGGGTACTATGCAAGATGACAAGGTTTCAAAGTAGTTATACATGTCGTTAAATAAAACTGAAGACTGCGAATCAGGCTGCTGCGCGGGGCGGGTATTTACTACAGGGGAGCTAAAACTGTGTCCGTGGGGGAATCATCATTGTCCTCCACTTCTTCTATGTAGGTCTTTCCAGAGGGACTCAAGGGTGCGGTTTCACCTGGAGTCCGTTCTAAAAATCCCTTTGATTTCCCAGCTGCTTGACTTGATCCGTGAGCGATGACATCTGCTTCATGATGGCATCGTAGTCAAACGGAGTTGAAGACAAAGAGCTGGCAACGGTTGCAGCGGGCGGGGTAGGTAAGGGCCTCGCGGACGAGGACGACGAAGGAACCGGAGTTGACGGATCAAACAAGGTATTAGCAGCCACCTTTTGTTGCCTCGGTGGGTACCCAAGGAACCGGCTTTGGCAAACTTGCGTCTGGTGGTTGCCACCACAATGTCCGCACAGTTCTCGATCATGTTTACCGTCCTTCTTCTGATGTTCCTTGGATCCACATCCGTAGCATCTATCATTCATGGCCTTCATGAAGTCGGCGCGTGTCTTTCCATTTGGTCCAACTTTTGTTGTGTCAATCTCCATAGCATTGGAGTCACGAGATGGTTGGACAAAAGGAGCCAGGGACGAGGTGGAGACTGGGGTAGGTTTGAACACGTTGGCAACTGTTCGACCTTGTTCACGAGCTTTTTCTTGAGCTCTAACCCGAAGACGATTGTCGATGTCAGTGGCCACATTGATGAGATCGACGAGGGTGACATGGGGCCGTGCAGTGTGGACCAGTTCATCCTTAATTGTGGTACTCAGATGTTTGTAATAACGGTCCCGTAGATCCTGTGTCGAATAACCT